>JAUUDW010412969.1:0-20483 GCA_032361385.1 Panulirus guttatus | reverse complement strand
GAGTCAGAGTCTCTCTCTCTCTCTCTCTCTCTCTCTCTCTCTCTCTCTCTCTCTCTTTTTCCCCCTAACCCTCACATTTCACAGCAAAAAGAGTCGCCCGTTATTTCTCCACTTTTCATCCACTTCTCCCAACTTGTCACACTGTTTTTTTTCCTCTCTCTTGTTTCCACGTTCCCGGACTCCAACTGTTTTATCCTCACACTTCGTTTCCTGTTTCTCAGTTTTTCGTGCGGTAGTTAAAAAACTGAAGAATTTGTTATAATTTGAACCATCCAGTAAAAGAGGAGCTGCCTCTTCATTTTTGCTTATATAGTATTACACAACTTAGTGGCAGCAAAGGTTTTCATTCACACTAACTCCTAAACATACATACACACTCATACAACTTTTCTTAGACACTTTCATTCATACTCATTCTCCTCGTGCACGTACATGGCATTACATAGCAGGAGCCGTGAGCAGAAACCAGCCCGGTAGTCCTACAGGAAGCCTCATTGTCTGAACGGAACTAGTTCCCTCGAGTTCACTTGCTGCGCTCCTCTCTCTAACTTTCACCCACTCCTTCCCATCCGAAGCAGAGTACGTATCACGGAGATTGCTGCGCCTCTCTACAGAAGACCCGCATCCTCGTCACCACAACCATTCTGAACTCCTCCTCCCGTGGAAAACAATAATTCCGAGAAACATGTCTTCTTACGTCTCCTGTTCCCCCAGGTCTGCCATCGCTCATGCCTTCCCATCATCACTCACCCTCCTCTAGCATAGCGCCCATCCATCTCTTCCCCTTCACATGTACCCACCCACCCACCCACCTATCTCATCTGTCTTCCTATTCCACCACGACGCAGTACCGTCCTCCGTCCAGCCAGCAGCCCGCCATACACCCGAGAACTAAACTTGTTTACCTTCTTGTGTAAATATTCCAGAGGCTCCCGCTCGTATTCCTTATAACTGAATGGGTCCAGGAGAGATCTGGGGTCTGCATCCTTACTTGCACGAACGTTTTATTTGGGAAAGTGCATCATGTGCCACACGCATGAGTGAACATCTTTTTAAACAATTATACGTTAGATAACCAGCAGGGAAACATTTACAGGCAGACTGCTGTAACTCGCTGGAGGATAATTTCCGGAGAGATTTGCGTGGTGTTGGTGGTGGCATGGTCGGGAGTCCGGGCGGGAGGGTGGAGGAGGCGGTGCAAGCGAGGGGACCGGGTGGGTGGTGGCGGTGGCAGCGGCGGACGGACAGCTCGTAGAGGCCCAGCAGCTCGGATGCTCAGTGTTGTGCTGGCCGTGTTGGGGAAGAGGTTCACGTCTCGTGTCGGCTAACCACGTGGTTGTTTTTATATGTCTGATATGGGATGGCAAGTGTTGTGAGGATTGCAGTGTTGACTGGAAGTGACCTGCTGGTGGATAAAAGCGTGCAGTTATGCGGGTGACGTTGAAAAATAATTATCAGGTGAGTTGTACGTGTGCTGAAGATATACGCGTTGCACTGAGCAAAGTAAACCTTTGTCATTATACATCATATCATGAAAAATACATTGGAAAGAACTGCCATACAAAGATTTTAATATTCACGGCCAGCTGCAGGCAGTATAGGTTCATACAGAGACAGGTTCCTTTAAAATCAAATAGTTAATTTCCCATGGCTGTGAAAAACACATTTCACGCTATTAAAGCTTCACAGTAATGGCTCAAATTGAATCATTATTTTTTTATCAGTAGATAAGACTGTATTGTCATAACAAACAAATGTCATTGCTAAATTTGCTCGAGTCCCCAAGTGTAAGCTGTCAGGAACCTCGAGTATGTGGGTGTATGGTGTTAGGAACCTCGAGTGTCTGGGTGTCGCTTTCAGGAGAAAGATTTAACTCCCCGGTAGTTTATGGTAATGCCTTTTCTAGCTGATCACAAGACTATAGTATGATGCCGAGTGTGTGGTATGTTGTATCAAGGAAATATTTTGAGCTATTTGAGTGTGCCGTTTGCGTATTCATACTGAAGTGGGAACAACCCTTGTACCTGTCTCTTTCCCTCCTCCTTCTTTTTCTTCTCTTGTTATTGTTTCCCGTGTTTCGCGTCATGATCTGCAGATGATTTTAAACCCACCTTTAGGTATGTTTACGAAACCAAAACTATGGCCAGTAATGAGTCATACCATACAGTTTTAGACTACATACATACATACATACATTCATTCATGCTTACATATTGTAAGGAAAACACAGAAGTTCTGAGTCTGTTGTGGTTATCCGGACCAAACTTAATCTTAAACGATGTCGCTTCCAGTCATCCATAAAATGACTCTTCCTTTTTCCCAAATAAAGCGCTATTGCTAATCGTTTGAGCGCAAGGCCACTACCCTTGGATATGATTACCTGCTCTTTTACCTCCTGTTAAGGGTATGGATCAGGTCAAAGGTCACACAGTTATATCCAGAGGTCGTACCGTCTCGTTTAAGGGTCGGTACATAGTCGTTCAGAGGCTCATCCCTACCTCAGAGGTTTGATTTCATGTCAGCTCTTAGAGGCCGTTTGTGCGAACATTCCGAGCAGTTCATTTTCATTCCAAAGTCGCATGTCTGGTTTTAGTGAATTCAAAAGATTCTATTTCAGAACTGATGGGCCAATAATAGACACATGACTCGTCCGACTTTTGATTCCTTCAAGGCCAACAGGTTTCGGGAACCAGTTAAAGACAAGTGACTGGTGATTAAGGCAGGGCAGGTGGTTTGTGAAGAAGGATTTGATTCATTAATATAGTGACAGGCCTCAGGAGCTCCAACCCGTTAGTCCTTATTTTTCTCAAGTCAGACGCTCCTTATGTACGTCTCGTTAGTCGGCGCAACTTGGTTCGTTTCCACCAGAAATGACCCCAAGTTCCTATCTTCAGGTTGAGACCTGAGCACAGTTATGGAGAGTAACTTGTTAAAACCACCGGGCTAAGGTAGGATTGTTTATATAAAGATATTTAGCGTTCAGGTGAACCAAAAGCGTGTTACTTCAGAGCAGGCGAGGGAAAATCTTCATTATATGGCTTCCGAGTAACATTGCATTGTTTTGACGAATGTGGATTGTGGCGACAGGTCTGCAATATTTGGTCTTTTGTTGGCTAGGGTCGCTCCTGTATGGTAATGCCAGTACTTGTGACCACTGATATTGCTCTTTGAGTACTAGATCATATGTCAGTCAGCACCATAAGGGAGGATGAACTGCTGGACTGGCTGCTCGCTTGTAATGTTTATCACGGTGTTCTGGGAGTTAACAAAATCTAATGTGGGATAAAGTATCGAAAGTTTCCCAGTTCCTGCTTAAACATATTTGGATCTTATGGTTAGGTATTTGATGGCTACTTGAAGAAGTGAAGATGATTGATTGCTACAATGTTGCCAGACCTTATCATTAAACGGACTAGCTTAAGTTCATTAGTTATCGTTCTGAGTATACTCATTTGGTTCAGATTGCCTGCACATGACAACGTGTTACCGAACATTTCTTGCAATTCCAGCTGTCCCCGCTCACCATTCGCTTACCGAATCGCTCAAAATGCTGAGGTAAAGAATTACAGTAATGGTTACACAACTAATCAGTTAGTAACGTTATTCATGCTGACCACTAATTTTAGGACAGTAGCTATGAATAATTCTGATGGTTGTATATGTGGACGCCAGAGGAAAGCATATATTTTTCGACAAATTCATCAGCACAAAATATATACTTTCATGTATACTTGCCTCTTGATGTGAGAAAACAACATTCATTCTCACTAGAATCTTATGAACAATACAGGTAACAAAAGTCTTTTGGAGGTTACCGGTAGTATAAGACCTTAAGCACCGCCTCGATGGTTATGGTATAACAGCACAGGGACAAGCAGTGTGGGTCTGTCATTACTGAACAGTCATAAAGTACTGCAAAACTTGACAGCCACAGAACCGGCTAAAACTATTTACCTTTGGTGCCGGTTAACCGTTGCTAGTTTCTGACTGGACATTTTTTAGACACGTGCTATTGTTAAGGTAAATAGTGGAGGAAGAGAGGCAGGCCAAATGCTCTTACATGGTCGCCGTCGGATCAGACTCAAGGTTGAGTCTGACTCAAGCTTGAGTCAACAGGTGATTACAGTGTTATATTTCACGGTCCCAGAAGAACTACTGGTATGTAGCAACCGTCAGTACGTACTTGGCCTGACGTAGGGTTACGATACTGTGTTCGGAACTTACCAGACATCATGGTGGACCAGACCTTGGCCAAGGACTCAACTTGGTCGTATATTGAGACCTTAGGGCAGATGACAGCCCGAAATCAACATTGTGTTAACCAATGACAGGTAAATTTTGTTTTGAGATATTTTTGTGCATCACCAGTTATATAAAACAAGCTGTTGCGGGCACCTATAAACACTGCGGTTTATGTCGTCTCAGGCTTCCCACTCCAGGGGAGTAAAATTAACTCTGTAACCACAGGTATATACAACTGCCCTTTCTAAAGCATACAGTGCGATATGTAGCCAGCACAGATTTAGTTTCTTGGCTTTTAAGACAATTTCATTTACATTTACAAAAGAGGAGGAGCTTCAAGCTGGTTCCTCATCAGATGTCGGGAGGGGATGTGATCTGACTCGATTTGTTAGTACGGTAATTTCCTAGCTCACTGTTGATGCTGTGCGGACGAGACACGAAGGCATGGCAAGGGGCGATCGATTGCTGCCAAATTCTGACATGGCCAAATTACTGGCGGAGTCAGAATTAGGTGGCAAGGAGGAGGAACTGCTTAAATTTCAGATCTATGTAACGAATCACTAGACCATATTGGAATTTCAACCGTGGTAGCTGGTTCAGCTACGGCGTTATTCACCCTCTCCGTGGTTGATGGTACATCTATGAATTCTTAGCTGTACCGTATATATCTTGGCCTTGGTTTTGAGGACTGTCCTCTCCTCTCTCAGGTCCGTTTACGACAAGTGCCATTTTGAGAGCCTTGGTTAAAAGGCTCGTTGGTGTCCGGCTGGTTTGGTACAATTCCTGGGGTCTTCCCACGGTGTTCCTTGTATTTGCTGGTAGTAAGTTGAACATGGGCCTCCGACAATTATGCTGCTTTCATATCCCTCCTCTGAATATCATGTTGAGGATGCGGGAGATTTATATCGTCACCCCTGCATCTGTCTGTCTGGCTGTGGACTCATTCATGTCAGCACGATGACTCGGGAGAAAGTTGATCGCTACAACATAAATACATCAGTGCAGGTGACGATCTGAGTATATTTAAGGACGCGTTATTGCATCGATTTTACATGTCATTTAGGAAAACTCATTTTGCAATAACTGTAACTCAAGAGCTTTGAGTCTGGAGAAATTCAAGTTTGCAACCTGTATATGTTCGGTTAAAAGACATATAAGGTATGCATATTTTTGCATATTGATAGGCTCAATGGCATATTCTTTTGTTGTCTTATATTTATCCCGTAGCGGGGCATCAGGCAACACAAGTCCCTCTTGTTCTTGCTCTTTAGCGGTCCTAATGAGTTCCTCCATCTCCGACTGTCGTTTCAGTGAGGCCATTATCTTTCTATGTAGGTTAGGTACAAAGCTAGCGAGTATTTTCCATGTGGATATTATGAGGTGTCTCCTATTTACGTTTTAATGAGTTCAGATGTAAAGTTTTTAGCCTGTCTCGAAATGAAACCGAACACAGTTTTGAAAAGAGAACTCCCAAGGATCATTCTTGCCAAGTTTGTTTCAAACTGGCCAAGTAATTGTAGAGAAGATTGAAACGAAAGATTAAAGGCAGGTGGGGGGAAGCCCCTGTTGTCAGAGATACTTGGTGGTTAAAGCAAAGTTAGATGGAAGCTCGTGTGCCAGGAGGGAAGGCCTTGCTGTAGGAATGTAAAAGGAGAGGAGGCTACTTCATTTTGTATTGACAAGGGAGAACAGACCTTATACCAGCGGAAGTGTACAGTTAAAGGCTAGATGGAAACCGAGCTCCTGTGGGGATAGTGCACTTTACAGGGAAGAGGGAGGCATTGCGAGGTTATACGTAGTTATAGCGAGATGGAGGCCTTTCCTTACGGAAGGGGTGTGTAGATGGAAGGTAAGCGGGGACCTAAGACTCTAGCGAGGTTATATATAGTTAATGGGCGAGTAAGAAGGATGGTGCATTGTAAGAGAAATTTTTAATGTATTAGGAAAGAAGCAACGTTAATATTAGGGCGTGGGAAGGGCTATTGTAGATATAGAGGGGGAGGAGTCTCTTCAGGGTTGTTGAGAAGGCGATTAATGTTCTGTGAGGAGGAAGCTCATTGTTGGAAGAGAAAAAATGGAGGGTAGGAGGTGGGAGGGAGGGACTGGTTGTAGATGATGGGAGGGAGACGGACGAGGTAGTGGAGAGCAGCAGGGAGACCCGGGAGGCCAGGGGAATTATACCTCGCTCAAGCCAGGACTGTGGTCGGGAAGAGACGAAATATTCATAGTGAAGGTTTAAGTATCACTCTGGTGTGTCTTGTGTGCTGCTCTCTTGATTTGAGGTTGGAATTGTATCAGGAAAAGGACAAAGAGATAGTCATTGGTGACAAGAATGAGAGATAGATCAAAAGGTAGCACTGGGATAGGGAGACAGGAATAAATCTAAGAGAGAGAGAGAGAGAGAGAGAGAGAGAGAGAGAGAGAGAGAGAGAGAGAGAGAGCAAAGAAGCTTCACGATTGGTGACGGCCTCGCAGTTTGTGGACAAGGACGGCTGGCTCGTGCGGTCACTGATGTCCCCTTTCGGAATATCAGTTTAGAGTAAAGAATATCACTTTTGGCATTTTCTGTTCAGCACATCATCCATATGTCATGTTGGGTCTGAGGTGATGGCAGGTCTAAACAGCATTGCCTATCACGTTATGTAACTGGAACTATGACAATCTCGTGGCTCAAAAGTACTTTAGGGGCTTGATAATTGAATGTGCTCTGACCAGATATGTCAGAGGTGAGCCGTGTATGTTGTATACTGCTGTCGTGAGGAGAGTTGTGATAACATGTATACTATGGTATGTAGACTTTTACAAACAGTAGAAAATTAACGTCTTTTCAGTAGATTTTATAAAATGCAAGCAGATGTAGGTCAGGAACGCTTGCTAACTGTGTCCTATTGTCAGTAGAGAGCTGAAGGATGGTGTCAGGAGACGGTGTACAGGAACCCATGGATGACGCTCAGCGACGTAATCCCCGGCTGGATCAAGTAACCAGAGCCTGGCGGGTGGGCTCAGACACGGCACCTGTTTTCTGCTCTTTACTGGTGGCAGAGAAGCACCCTACGTCAGGCCATGACATGAGACCAGTTGCACAAGGACTTGCGCAAATTGTCCGAGTTGGTAGACTCAACGAAAAGTTAAACTAGACTAATAGATGTTTGGGCCTTATGGGAATAGACCATGTAATGCTTGTTTATATGGAATCTTAAAACTTTATAATGATTTTTTATTTTTTTCAGTGTTTAAGTGAACAGTCAGTAGGTCAGTTCAGGAGGGAAGGAGGCAAAAAGCATTATGCTGATTAAGATCAGGCTCTGTCGCACCTCGGCACAGCAGGCAATACAGTAATGGTGAATAATATGATTTTCAAAGGAACAAGCATCATCAACATGTGATACGGGTGGGTTCGTAAAAAGGATTGGACCTGACGGAAATAATTCTGGAGAAAAGTAAGGGTGTTCCTCTGATGAAATGCCCAAGCACAAGAAGGTGAAGTCAGTTTTGATTCAGAGATTTACATAGATACACACATCACACAAACCTAAGGTCCAAGCGAGGTGGTCTGGCCTTAACGCCATTCAAAGAGAGAGAGAGAGAGAGAGAGAGAACGCCATCTTTGGTAGCTTTAGCTTGGAGTTTGTAGGAAAATAAACTAGGTTTAGTACCAACGCTCATTTTCTCGTAAATAGAAGATTGTGACTATGATATCATGTAACAGGGACAGTAAACATCCGTCTGACTTTAGGGTAGGGTTGCAAAGTGGGTTTATTACCCTTACCCTTCCAATTTTCTTTTTTATTGCTTGTATGATATTTCTGAGGTGGATCATAAAGACATTAAGGACTCTGGTGACTGATGCTCATAGCGTGATTCTTACTGCCAAAGTTCGTAGAAGTAGACACGAAAACCAGGTACCTGAAGTTAGACTAAAGCTGTTCAGTGTATCCCGTTCCGTATACAGTGAACGGTCGGTCGGCTTCACTATCGTTCACTTGAAGGAACAACGGGACACTTTTAAGGAAAAGTTTGTGATTTTCATACTTTTCCATCTAGAATTTGTTTACTGACAAAATGGTGAACTTGTTCATCGTTTGGTTTTCCCACCGTGCTGAACTTCTGTTACAGGTTTCGTAACCAGATCAATGGAGTGTATATGTAACGATGAAGATATTACAGGCAGTGTTAGGAAATACTAGCAGACCACCACAACGTGCCGGTGCTAATGCCCGTCTGAAGTGATCTCGTCACCAGAGTCGCTGCTCCGTTATTCCTGCGTCACGTGACGTTTCCTCACCAGCTTGAGGCAACCAGTGTCGCTGTCCTCCCGTCACGCTCATGGTCGTCCCCCCTTCCCCAGTGCCGTCTCCTGCAGTTTGTTCAGCGCTCTGGGTCACGTATCAGCCGGTGATGGTGGGACGCACTCTCAGCCTGGATGGCGAATGTGTTTGAGTGTTCTCTCTTACGAGAACTTACGGCGAAATTTCGCCAAAAATGCAGAGCGAGTGCGTGACGCAGGAGAATATTATTACGGAAAACGAGTCTTGTTAGTTACGTGTTTTTAAGTGTTGTATATGAGATGGAAAGACAGCATATTTGTGGACTGCAAGGCAGCAGCCCAAGGGAGGATGACTCAGAAGGATAAGATGGCTACGTGGGCCAAAGGAATTACTTTTGACAGCCACTGAGGTACAGGCTCACTGCGCAATACCCAAGCGGGTATCGGTAGGTACCGGTAACATACATCCCTGGTCCGTCGCTGCCTACCACCGACTGCCATTTTAGGATCGTCAGGTTTTCCTGAAGGTAACATTAGACAACTTGTAAGTCCACCTGGCCACACGAGACGTGCCTTTATGTAAGTGAAGTTAGTTGGCGGGACTTAACTTGAAAGGTAAAATAGTGAACGTTAGAAAAAAATCGCAGTGTGTGTAAATAGTTCAGCAGTATTCTTGTTGAATTTGAAAAAAAAAAAGAGGGTTCAAAGTTAAAGGTCAGTGAATATGTGCATTTTTACATGTAAATGTGTTAACAGGAACAAATAGATCAGTTGGTTGTGGAAAACTCGCTACGCTGATGGACCTCGTTAACAACTGGGACGAATTCGATGGTTTGTCTCACTGGCTTTGACAAGGTCAGTCAGCGGTGAGGGTGTCATAACAAGTTGTGTTCCCTGTAGAGTGACCACTTGACAAGTATTTTTGTGACTTTCGTTTAAAGTCAGATGTTTATTGAATGATGGTAAAAAATTTCGGGATATGAACATTTATGTCATAAACCTTATAGTACATTTGTTGATGAAATTGGCCCATTTGGGGTATGACATGATGTCATTAGGCACTACCAAAACTAAGTTAGTTACATAGTGTTCAGTTTCGGTCGGGTTAGAAGACGCAACATGAGCTACGATGTACTAGAGAGGAAATATACGACACCTGCGAACGATGTCAGGGTCACATTGGTATTGTGGGCCCCGCTACTCAGGACCTCATCATAATAAGGAGGAACGCGTCGTGCTGTGGCGCCTTGCTCCTGACGGCAGACAGTTCTGTTAACTGTTGAATGGTTTTCTTCCTCCTTGCCTTAATGGTTGCAGGAACGCCGTCCTTCACTCGCAAATGTTGCATGGATTTTTTTGGAATCAGTAATTTCATGAACACTTTTGCCAGTAAACGAAATTAGCATTTGTTAGACTCGCGGAGGACGCATTTGCTCCCGTTGCAACACTATTTTATTGGCTTACTGTTTATTATACCGGAATGAAGGTCACGATGCAGACCTGATGGTGACGCCACGGGCAGTAACGGTAGCAGGAAAGTGTAAATAGTTATGAAGTAGCTCGACCATTGCTCCAGCTTCGCTTCCGTCAGAAGGTTCACTCACCACACCAACACTATCAAAATTGATCTCCACCATTATCACACAGTACCATCCCCGGCAGTGTGGCCTTCCTGGGGACTTTTCACATCTTCATCACCACCCAGAGGTGTCATCATCCGGGGCTGCCGTCATCACGTATTGTCATCATTACCAGGTAGTGTTGTTCTTACTAGACGGTGTTGCCCTCATCACCAAGCAGTGTTTCATAACCAGGTAGTGTTGTTATCACCACCATTCAGTGTTGCTGCCGTCAACAACAACATCAAAGTGTCTACTGATCTTGCTAGTGGAACCATATGAACATAGATTTATTGCTTGATATTCATGTTAGTGCACGGATCTGCTTGTGTTGATTTCTCTTTGTTTTACCTGAAAGATTTTGTTTCTCTTGTCTCTGGCAGACAGGCGATGAGGGTTACCAGTTACAGAAGTAGGAGGCTCGTGTCAGTTGTAGAGGATTGTATGCCATCTCGTGGTCATTCGTGTACATTTTTTGCTGGATCGTATTAATTATTTTGTCCAAGTAATAGGGAAAATACAGAACTATTTATGATACTGAATGTATGTTTCAGCTCAGATTCATTCTAAAGCGACATTACTTCAGTCCCTCGGAGGGTATAGTAGGTTAGGACTGCGTACCGTCTTTCGCATGTACGGTAGATTAGGGCTACGTACCGTCCTTCGCAGCTACGGTAGAGCTGCGTATCCTTCCGTCCGTGTCAACATGGCTGCTGCAAACATTTGCTGTTAGAATATGGTACAGACTGGACATAAGATTGTGTTATCTTGAGGGTATGATGATTCTCGAAGATTTTAAAGAATTTGAACAAGTGTGTGTGTGTGTTTGTGGCCATTTAGTCAAGGTATTTCAGTGATGCACTGAATAAATCCCAGTGTGGTGACTGTATGCAAAAAAGAAATAAAAAGATTTATTCCCGGAAAGCTGGGCTCAAGTATTTCATCCAAGGATCAAGGAAAACAATCTATCAGACGAAACAAATGAAAAATTCATTTCAACGTTGAGATATTCTGCCTCATTTCGTTTGGTCTATGTTTGGTTGGTCGGTCGTTCTGTTGAGGCAGCTGTAGGAATGGCGTGCACTTTTGTCAGTCCCAGGATAAAGACGACAGTTCTTACGACCTGTCCAGCTGCACCAGTCATTAACGTGTTTGAGAATGTTAACTGGAGCCCATCTGGTCATCTAGTGCCTCTTCCAGAGAACAACCATGTTACAAATTAACTTCTTGACCACGATGGTACCAGGACAAAGGTCATAGCAACGGGTCATAACGTCGTGCTCAATAGAAAGTATAAATATAAACATTTGTATAATTTTGCACCTAATGGAAAGCTTGAGATGCCTACAGTTACAGAGGATGTGAGAAGGAAATAGGGTATAATTTTGCTTCGATAATGATGGAGAGAAGAACACGGGGTGAGGTTTGCTGGTCTAGTCGGTCTGTCCCCGCTGGCCCGGTCGGTGATGTGATACATTCCTGCAGAATGAAACTCGCGTTCCAGCTACGTGGGAAAATAAGTTTCAGTAGAGAATTATGATTCCCATGTGCTCAAACGTTAATTTTATTGTGTTGGAACTTGATGGATATCTTTTCATTTTCTTTTTCATGAATATATCTTTTGCGTGGCCAGTTACTCTAGGATTCTAGAATGTTAGCAATTTTCTAGAGAATATTAAAAGGCTCTCATTGGTGTTGCGGTGGCATTTTAAAAAGGAATATATTTCATGAGGCTTTTTCTCATTTTTGTCGGCTTTTTTACGTAATCAGCTAGTGGTCAGTAAAAATGTCTCTTGTAGAATTAGAATTTTCTTAGTGACGGTTAACCTGTTAGCAGTAGGAGGTTGCCATGTAGCTATTGTTGTTAAGTACCGTAAGATGTGATACCAGACTACTGGCTCTAATCCATCCATTGTTTCCTGGTGCGTGATGTACCTAGCAGGAGCTGTCACCTCCACGCCTGGCCGTTGGTCTTGTGTTGTCTCCGCTCTACACTTGCACCGTCTCAGACGCAGTAAGACTCTCAAGTTTTTCCCTGGCCTTTGATTCTGAAGGAGACTTGATGATGATGAACGGCCGGGGGTCCTGCTACCCCAGCACACGTCCCGCACCCCTCTCCATTTCGGCCCTCTGCCTCACGAGATGGTGGAGTTTTCTTCACCAAGGTCTTGTGTACGGGACCAGGATTGGTTGGACCTTATGAGCTGACGAGCAGTTTCGACGGTCATTAGTGATCTTTCTTTTCAATTCTTTTCCTTCTCCCTCCTTTCCCGCACGGTTGGTCTTGTGGTAGGAAGGCAGGCGGTGGTCCCCCATATAATATACGGTTTAGTGCCGGCTCATTGGTTATTCCCAGCGTCACCAGTGTGTTAGGGTAGGCCTGCTGTGGAAATGGAGTGTCTGCTGGGTGTGGGCGTGTTTGAGAGAGAGATCGTGGATGCCCTTACTTGACGCTATTATTTCTTCATATCTCCTCTCTGACATTCTACCATCCTTCCTAATACCTTCTTGACCCACTCTGGTCCAGGCTTCCTCCCAAGGAGCTTCTGTCTCCCTCACGGGCTTCCCCTCCACCACCTCATCCTCTTGATGACTTCCTCTCCGCACCTGCCCTCCACTTTCTCAACTCCACACTGATCCAGTAAGTCCTACTTCCATGTGGCCCCCTTCTCGTGTCCACTGTAGTGCCGCCTTTGACGGTTTAAAGTTCTCCCTCCCAATATAAGTACTCCTAGAATCCCTCCTTGATTATTCCTCTCTCTCTCTCTCTCTCTCTCTCTCTCTCCCTACCACGCACTGGAATCTCGTCCCCCGCACAAAGCCCGGAATTTCTTCCTTAGATGCCTACGGGAATCCTCGCACCGTCACTAGCGGTGATCGGGTCCCACAGCGTTCCTCAGCACTCCTTCCATCCTGCCCTTCTTTCCCCACAGGTCACCCGTGTCCCCGACGCTACCGCAGAGAAATTTTGGAATCTGGCATTTGCAATCGAGACGACATTCTCAGTCCGATGTGTCCATCACCTCCTGAGGCGCAGGCCGTTGGTCGTAATCCATCATAACCGCTCTCTACCTTACTCATTTCCACCTTTTTTTTACTTTAGTTACTCTTCCTCAGTTCCTTTTTAATTCTCTTTTCTCACTCTACGTCCCATTTATATTTCTGAAGTTTTATTTGTGCGGAATATACGATTCTTTTTGTGTGTATGATAAGAAGTTGATGAACTGATTGGTATGAGCGAAGGTACTAGGCAAGGATGGTCTGTAATTCCATGGCTTATATTTTGTCCCACTCCCTCTTCAGAACTGTGGCTTCCCCCAGGACTGTCGCTCCTCTCACTTCCAAAGGCCTCGAAGACTTCCCAGAGGATTGGCTGTCGTCGAGCACGTTTTCCGCCTCACATGTTGTCACCATCCTCATAACTGAACTGGGACGTATCTTATCTAAATCCCTTTTGTACTTCTGAGCATTTCCCAACTTTGTTTCACTGCAGTTGTGTTTATCGTCTTATGACGCGTAGTTAACACAGTGACGCGACTGCTCTTCGTTAATGCAGTCGTTGCTCACGGCCGTAGTGAGGACGGAGGATAGGAATGTTGAATGTACCGTTAACTGAGGCGGCGGATCGTGTCAGGCACCCGGACCTCCCACCTTCCTCCCTGTCTGGGTCATCATCTGTCTTCTGCTGGTGAGTGGGTGGCCACCCTGTCCCTTGTATGGGTATGTAGGCGGCAACCCTGACCCATATGAGAGAATGAGGCATATAACGCATGATGAAAAGCTTGGCCTCGGTAACACAGTGAGCAATGAGGGGTAACAGTGTGGAAAGCTTGGTCTCCATGACGTGTGGTAACAACGACATAACGGGAGACAGAGGCGCGTGTCTCTCCCTGAAAGCCTTGACCTGGCCACCTGCTGACCCCCAGGGCGTCACTTACTCTTTCCTGCCCCCTTGTTGGCCCTGGCCAACTGTTGTTCCCTTGGCGAGCCCTATCCTGTCGCCCCATCCTGTCGCCCCATCCCATCACCCTCCTGCCGATCAGCTTTGGGGCCTGTTGGGCGGTCCCCCGTTCCTCCCTCCCAGGAGTGGTTTGCTAAGTTTATTTTAGCTTTATATTTTCATGTCAGACCTTCAGTATACGGACACTGGTATTATGTCGGTTGTTTTCATATTTTGTGTGTCTAGTTATGCAAGTAATCGAATGCTTTCACTTTCGCTATTTATACAACAAAAGTTTGCGGTATGATTATTTCACCATTTCTCATCATTACTCCCCCACACATTTGTCTTTCACGGTTTACGTTTACAGACATAACGTTGATAATGTCACGTCAGGCTACAGATATCAAATTGGAGTTTTCTTAAGTGAGGTTATTCATGCGGTGGAATTCGATGCCACACAGCTCAGAGGCATATCAGCCAATACCTCGTACATCCCGAAGGCTCGTCACAGCCACAGACACACACAACCCAGGGGGACATCCAAGCCACACACCACAATACAGAAGCTCGTCACAGCCACAGACACACACACAGAGGGTCGATCCACCACCATCGCACCAGACTTTGAGGTGCATCGCTGTTTGGCGGGTGATCTCTTACGTCTTGGCATTATCGTAATGCAACGTCCCCTTTCGTCTGTTTTTTGTCCTCAGCAGCACTAGTTGTAGAGGTGATGTCGCAGTGTGTTATTGTTGTGGTTTTGTTGTTGGTCTTGCATGGTTACTGTTGTGCCACTGGTGTGACTGCCGGCATAACGACGGAATCAAGCAACTTGATGCTTTAACCAGCTTGAGAATCGCAAATTGATATTCACTCCGATGAACTTCATGTAATCCCAGCGACACAGGAGCACTTGTATATCCTTCAGTTTTGCAAAATTTGCACATAAAGGGACGGGCTGGTGTTATTGCCACGGACGATTAGTACTACACTCACAGACGCAAACCACTTTCATTATTACTCGCATTAGTCTCGAGCTCACTTTCTTAGACTGTTTCACACACTCTCACAACTCCTGTTTCAGCAGCTGTGCTACCGTTCCTTAGCGCTTGCCTTTACACCAACTGCTAACTTTAATCCTACGTTCATTTTTCGCTTATTCTTGAAATACATGAGACGTTCCGGGGACTGCCCTTCTTGATTCAGATTGACTATGAGTGACACAACACAATACCGAAAACAAACCAGGAATAAATCACATCTTGAAGTAACGTAGATGATATGTCAGTTCCTTATTGTGCACTCACGCGGCCGCTCTCTGTACTTAGGAAGGACGATATCAATTTGGATGATAAGAACTGCCTCGGTCGTGAAGTATTGTCATGGACGAGAGTTATTTGCACGGACGGATAGTCATGCCGTGGACCGGAGACACTGTCGTGGACGAGTACTGCAGTTAATTACACGACAGTTGGTGCTGCCAAGGACAAGCTGCTGCTATGGTTGTTCAGTCGTAAGACAAATCTTATTTCTGCTACGTACGTACAGCAATGCACAATGTACTTCCCGGGTCGTTACTGTGACACCAGAAACGTACAGTATGGCCACGGACGGATAGTGCCGCTACGGACATGCACGTCCCGCATGACCTTCCCAACGGCAGAAGGACGAAGAGCGGTAGTGCTGCGGCACAGGCACTGTTATGGGAACCTCCGCCGCGTCTCACATGTCTTTTAGAAACGCCTTCTCTTACTGCCGTTGGTGTCACTTCTGTTCCTGTTGCTGTAACAGTTGCTGTTACTGCATGCATAGCATCTTCTTCACCCGCTTCCCCTTAGCTGTTGCAAGGAAACGAGGCTTAATCGACGGTGTGTGTGTGTGTTAGTCTGCAGACCGCCTTTGGTCTTTTTATCCCATTGGAACTCGTGTTTTATGTGCGCGTCTTGGCCGGGGGGAGACGTGAGTGGTTGTCCGGGAGGACCAGCTGACGCGCTGACACCCACACTTACGGTGGCACCCGCGCTGACACTCACGCTAACGCCCACAGCGATACCATAGCGTCATCTTCGTACATAGTAACGCTTGCTGGCTGACTGTTATCAGAGAGACGTCTGTGTAAAGACCTTCACTGATAACTACACACCGGCCGACACTGATACCGTGAAGGAAATCTACAATGGACAGATAACTCGATGGAGCAGCTTCTTGGGAAGGATCTGAGAGGAAAAAATGTCTTAATGTTTATTGTCATTATATGAGAGAGAGAGAGAGAGAGAGAGAGAGAGAGAGAGAGAGAGAGAGAGGAGTTGCCTTGCTGTGATTCCAGGCTAATGAGGTGGTGTCTAGCCTTACGGTTTCCGCGGTGACTCAGGTTTTGCCTGGTGGTGCAGCCGCTGTGCTCACCCCGCTGCCCCGCCGCCGCTACGGTCGGTCGGCTGGCCAGCGCTGCCACTCTGTGGTCCGGCCCGCGTGTCGCCGTACGTACGTCATCATCCAAGTTCTTCTCGTCGCTGATATTTTCATCAGTAACTACCTGCACGAGCTCGTCACTCCCTCCCTTTATCTTCATCGTCACGCTCATCATCCGATACCACCATCGTCATCCACAGCCACCCGCTTCCACTATCACCTGCACCACCCCAGTTCCACCATCTTAACGTAACCCTCGTCACTCTAATGCTGCCACCATCACAACACTACCACTTTCCCCGCAGCGGCACCACAAGGCTGAGTCCTGCGACCTGTGTTGTTCCTTAAATGTAACAGTGATTTGGTGACACGACTCGCCTGCAGAATGTAAAGATTAGCGATAACATAAAAGATAGGTAAAGTCAAATTAAGATAAGAATTCAAAGAGATTTACACGAATTGATGGAGTGATCAGTGACATGGCAGATGGATTTCAGCGTAGACAAATATAAGCTGATGCATTTCGATGAGAAAAATATTGATTACTGGTATTTTGTCTTCGTTCGACCTTTATCTCAAGTGCAGGACCTTGGAGTCATAATCAGTAGTGACGTAGAAGTATGCACGGCAGTGCCGGGCTGGGGAAACGTTAACTACAGGAACTTACTCTGCACAGGGACCCAGCCAGACCTCATCTGGATTATACTGTTTACTTCTCATCACCTGACTAAATTAGAGATTAAAGTAACCTCGTCATGGACCTTCAGGTCTTACCACGTACTCCACCATGTAGCCTCACCACCACAGTAATGTTACTACTGTCACCGCGACCAACACCTGCATTGGCTTTACCAGCGTGGCCTTCTCCATCATCACTAGTGCCACGCCCTCACCATCATCACTATCGTCTCTAACATTACCGCTGGACGTTATCAGGAACACAGCCGCTGCCCACACCATCATCAACACCAGCGCCTCGATGGCCATCATCCGTCACAAGCACATTATCCCGTCACCTTCGGCACAACTAATGAAGGTGGTGTGAGGGTTGTTTAATGATGGTTACAGTGACGTATGGCTTGGATGTTGCTGGGGTGGGAATCGTTGCCCCCGACACACACCACTGAGGGTCGCCAGGTGCGTGTAGAGGTGGGGGGAGGGGGAGGAGAGAGACCAGCTCAGGTACGTGAGCCAGTCTTCTGGGGAAGCGGAATGTAAACAAAACACCAGAGCCATTCAGAAAATTACCCAGGCAGTTCAGTAAACCTGCGTCATACATATGTACGCTAAAGGCATGATCTGTTTCTCTACTTTACTTTCTTTTCCAATCCTCTCTCTTTCCCTTTCTGACCACTCTGAAGACAAAAGATAAGATGAGTAGGGTCAGAAGAGAGAGAGAAAGACGGAAGGAGTGCAAAGATGAAGGAGGATGTGCCTGATCATTGAGTGAAGTGCTTTAGATTTAGAGTGTTCCAGACTTACTACTAAAACATTTTGAAGTAATCCATTCATCCCAGAAATTAGTATAAGTTTTTTTGAGAAAGCTTTGACCGGCGTGGAGAGCATCTGTAAACACTGGGATTATTGGATGAGGGTAGTTGGTCAAGATGTGTTGTTTTGGTGGAAAGATTCACGTTCGTGGACTCTGTAAATTATTAGCACACACACACACACACACACACACACACCTTTCACACGATGACAAGTAAAGCCATCTATGTTTAGGAAGTCAAGCGCAAAATATAAAAGTTTCGCTGTATGGGTCGGATGATGTCCGGATATGTAATTGTATGCTCATTAGTGTCCGGTTGTGTAATCATGTGCTCAGTAGTGTCCGGATGCTTAGCCCTAGTTCCGGTGGTATTGGAACGACCCGATTATGGGTTGATGATATCCGGATATAACTGAAACTCTTGTGACGGATGTCCGGCTGTCATACTGATGAAACCTGAAGGAGCATTTGTCTCAGCCGGTCGCTGTGTGGAGTCCCACCAGCCGGTGTGTGAGGGCAGGCTAGGGAGCGTGAGTGACCCAGACGCAGACCCAGCGATGAGTGAGTTCAGGTCTGGTGTGCACAAAATAAAGGAACTGATCTTACTGAAGAGGCGCCTGGAGCTCAGGTAGACAAAAGATAATACCAATGACGCTGTGAACCCGGCCCACTTGGCTGTCAGTGGCAGCCCAAACCGCACATTGGCCTGGCTAGCTGTGACTCCCCACCGCTCCAGTAGTTGTCTACCTCACACTGAACCTCTGACCCTCACTATAATGACCATTCTCACCTCCCCCCGCTAAACTTCTCTCTCTCTCTCTCTCTCTCTCTCAGGACTGATGACAGCAGCACAGTCACTCATCACTGCAGAGACTGTCAAGTTCCCCTGTTTGGTCCACGATGATGTCTTTTCTTTCTTCCTCACGTACACGTGGGCGCTGGCATTCATTCCAAAAACGCACTTCATCCTTCTCACACACTCCGTTGTTTATAAATTCCGATTATGGTGCGGTGGGCGCAACTGGTCATGCTGCTTGGTGGCAAAATCTCTTGGTTGGTACTGGCAGGCAGGAGGGTGGGTACTGCCACAAGCCAGGTGAGTGCCGGACGATCCCTAATTTGCCGTAAAAGCCACACTGACACTTTCCGCCCCCATATGGTGATGACTGCCAGTGGCACGGCGGCTTCATCGCCCGACCCGTGTTGTACAGATTTTCTCGCATTTCGGGCTTTTACCACTCGATGTACCATCTTTGTGTACACTTAAAACCTGTTGATATATCGGAGTGTCCGTATATAACAGCGCGTCCATATTGAATATCATCTATCTGTTTATGATCACCTCTGGATCCCTTCCTAAGAAACGGTTGCAGAGGTTTGCGTAACCCAAAACTGCGCCCTCATTCAGTAGCTGGGACACGTTGGCCTCCTTTGAAGGGAAAAGTTCTCTAACGAGACCACTCTGTTCCGTCAACTGATGATAATACGGCCTCGTCAGTGATGACTTTTCACCATACTCTGGAATCTCTTGATAGTCTCAGTACTGTGGGCGGTGCACGTGTACATGTTAAGGCCGTGTGGCACGCCTGCTCCACACACAACACTGCAGCCGTCCTGGCGGTACACTTGGTTCTGGCTATCTTGATGACCGCGTCTGGAACCCGCGGGGCTGCAGCTGAGGCAGCACAGCATAACCGACTGAGCATTTACAAGAGTTCATTAATTAAAGCTTTATGAGCTGATGTTTACTATGACCAGATATGACTTTAGTTCTTACGACCAAGTCATACGTATGTATATTTTCAGGGTTTGACACGTGGTCAACCCCCTTCACTTACTAGTGGACGAGACAGCCCGCCAAAATACCTCACTTGCTCGTAACTTCCTAAGCTCTTCCCTTAGGATTCTGTTCCTTATTACTTCTCCACACGGGGTGCACGGCTCAAGACTCTTCATTACTGCAGATTTAACATGTTGAATTCTTAAGGGAAATAAAAATTTATAGAAAATTTTGTTTGAGATAACAGTTTATACAATATTTTGTTTGTACCACTTTGTTTTAAATGGGGTATTTGGAATCAACCATGTGAATGGATGAAAGGTTTAAAAGCTTGTATATCCGGTCGGCTCAGCTTCGCTACCACCCCTGACTCGCTGTACACATCAGTACACTCTTCTGTTGCCTTTTTTATGGATGTTTACTTTTCGGTCTGTATGAGAGATGGGCCGTTTGAGGTACTTTCATCATTGTCCTGAGCGCTAGCGGTAAAGTTCTAAGGCCGTAAGTTTCTGGATGTTAAGCTTGGCACAGATATACTGGTACTGTTGTTCTTTTATAAGGATCACACTGAGAGACAACGAAAGGAAGTAACATTGGGAATATGCTAGAAAAGTCGAAGGCTTTTGCTTTCAGTAATGTTTGCAAATTGAGTTGCTTGAAAGAGAGAGAGAGAGAGAGAGAGAGAGAGAGAGAGAGAGAGAGAGAGAGAGAGAGAGAGAGAGAGAGAGAGA
>JAUUDW010412858.1:0-10696 GCA_032361385.1 Panulirus guttatus | reverse complement strand
ATATGACAGTTGGAATTTAATTTTGAGTGTTAACAGGGGACCTTGCCTTTCAACATTGTCCTTAATACAGCTCTCTTATCTGTGCTCCACAGAGTACATCCTCAGAGTTCTTAGTCATTCCTACTTGTTCCGATCCATGTCAGTACTAGTTTGGTCTGTAAAAGGCCTTTGTACAGCTTTCTAACCTTGCAGTTTCACACCCAGAAGGTGATATTGGCACACACCAGTATTCTCCTCCGAGAAATATTATTTCCTTGAAGATGATCATTGTTTGCCTTACCTCCCTTGTATTGAAGGTCTGAATTTTTCAACCAGCCAGTTTTTTGAATAGGCAGCTGTTGCTTTTATTTGTATGCACTGAAGGTAAGATTGTGTGTTATTATTAATCCAAGATCTTTTACATTGCTGTTTTGAATTATTGTCTCGGTTCAACAGTTGTGAGTAGATTTTGAAATGTTTTACAGGCCTGTGGTTAGGAAGCCAGGGAAGCAGCTTTTGAAATGTTTTAGTGGCCAATGGTTGGTGAGCTAGGGAAGCATCTGAGTGGCCAGCTAGAGAAGCAGCTGTGTGGGTGGTTGTCAGTTATGGAAGTTGGTGATTAGCTGAGCAGGTGGTGGTCAGCCAGGAAAGACACTGCTGTGGCTTCCACCTATCATTTTAAATGTATTTTCCCTTTTGTCCATTTTTGTAGATGCTTGTTGTACTTCAGGATTCGAAATTAGTGGGGTCAGGGGTTATTAACACTCTAAAATCTACATGTGACCAATGAAAATGTGCTATTCAAGGGGACCCAGGATGGTTCCTGTAAAAAATTAACTGTAAATTTACACATACTGTATATGTAATGTCACTTTTTTATTTCTAAAGCTTTCAAGTTTTAATCTACATGAAACATGATACAACTGTGAATTAATATCAGTCCTGAGGACATTACAGTGTGTTATCTAAAGTCAGGTTTGAAAAGGACATGGTGGAACAAGACTTTCCAGGCCGTAATTGTATCTATGATACTATAGTATTCTGCTGTATACAACTTGTTTTATTATCGTTATCTTCATAACTGTTTGTGCCAGTTATGATAATTCTAATAAGGCTTATGCTGTAGTTCAATGCATCATACTTCAGAATGCATTGCAATACTTTTAAGAATTCGCATGATCATGTCATTTTACTTGCAGTGCCATTTGGATATTTTTTTGGATATTTACATATATATGAATGTACTCTGGAAGTTTTTAATTTTCATAATATCTTTGCTGTTCACAACTGTTACAGTAAAGTTTCATCTGAGGTTTTTTTTCTTGAATGGGTAAATTCTTTAAATATGATCTATCCCTCTTTTGGTATGATCTTTTGTCCATTTTGTCAGCCCTTGGTATTAATTAATTTTTAATGCTTGGACTGCTGTCATAGTCTGAAATATATCCTTACTTGCAGCTTCTGAACAACCAAGTGCATGATGTACCTGTTGCCATTATAGCTAGCAACCGTCCACATTATCTGTACAGGTCAGTAATCATCATCAGTCAGTTACAAAAAGGTTTAACATTTGAGACTAAATCTGGTAATAAGAACTATGGTTTTTGTTTCTGAAAGGACATCAAATTGTGTACAATGTTAATTTTATGCACATAAGACTTTAAGATTATTTAGTGGTGCACAGTATATTGAATGGATACTTTTTTGGTGGGAGGGGGCTCAGATTACCATAAGAATGTAGACCCTTGAAATTTCACAAAGGCCTTTACAGTAAGTGAGTGACAGGGAAAATATCAAAGGTCAGAGGAGGAGGTAGGGAAATTGTACCAGAAAGCAGTGAGGACAATGCTACATTATATTCTGAAGAAAAATGTGGCTGTGTATGGATGATATATTAGTCTGACTTTCTGAATATTGTGTATAGAGAAATGGGGGTGAAAGAATGAGAGGAATGATGCTGTGGAAGTGATGAAATCATTCAAAGAGCAAGAGAAAAAATGCTGTGACAAGCATATCTGCAACTAGGAAAGATAAGTGACAAATGACAAAGTAGAGAGGTATAAAGAAGCAAAAAAGGTAAATGATAGGGCATTAGTGATGTGGTAGGAGAAAGTTAACACTGATTTGAATGTGAATAAAGGTTTATATTGTAGAAGCATTAACATAATGAGAAGGGATTGCAGGGAAAGGGATAGGATGAGAGATGAGGATGGTGTATATTAACCCAGTGATGAGAATTAGAGATACAAGGTGTATTCTGGAAAGGTGTTGCATTTTAGCAAAGCAGAGCAAGCTTTATCAACTTGAATAGGTGTGAGAGAAGAGGAGGAGTGATCATGAAAGTGGTAAAATATGGTGAAGCCCCTGAAGAAGACTGCGTAATAGGAGTGATTCATACATAAGTGTTTATGTGAAATGTCTGTGAGGGCATGAAATTAGGTTGAGGTGTAGAACAGAGTGCTGTAAATGTGCATAGATGAAAAAGTAAAGGAAATGAAGATGAATGTAAGAACTGGGGAATTAGATTTTTAATAACAGAGAGAAAGAGTAAAAAGGATTTCTGATAGAGTTAGTGGTAAACAAGATGAGTTAATGGAGCGATATCATTTTGTAGATTAGATAATTATTATGAGAATGGATTAAATACTTATTATTATTATTATTATTATTATTGTTATTATTATTATTATTATTATTATTATTATTATTGTTATGAGAATGGTTGTTGGGAAACAGAACAGTGCATGTGGTATATATGGATTTTGAAAAAACATAGAGCTGATCGGAAAATGTTAGAAATTGTAATTTGGGGAAGTTACTTAAATTTTGAAGGACCCTTGTGTAGTAGGACATGCCAGGATATGGTTAAGGAATGAGTGAGTGGCTTGGAGTTGAGTTTGGGATGAGACAGGAATGTGCACAGTCAGTCTGGTTGTTTGAATGTCTTAACGGAAGGAGATGTGAGGAAAGTTCTGGTAAGAAATATAGATACAGGAATAAGATCGAAAAAGAATGGAAGGCAGTGATGGTGCTGTATGTGAACTGAACTCTCTAGAGGAAGATAATTGAAGAGGAACAGTAGAACTACCTGTGATGAATGGAAATTGGAAGTTAATGGTAATGGTCAAGGTAGATAGAAGTTCAAAAGGAGTTGAAAATTTTACATATGTAGGGAGTGTTTTAATGCAAGGAGACTCTGAGTGAGATGCAAGGACTGAGTATGAGAGTATATATTTGAGAGGATTGTAAACAAGAAATTTTTAGCATCATTATGGAGGAGACTTGTTATGCCCAATACTTGGCTAGCAAGTGGGAGAATTTTTATTATCTTTACAAATTAGCTTTCATTGTTCAGGTCCCTACGTTCCTTGCTGGCAGCACCAGGTGTCAACCCTGATATGATCACTGTCTTCATTGATGGATACTATGAGGAACCTCTTGCAGTGACAAAGTTGTTTGGTTTAAGAGGGATCCAGCACACACCACTTGGGGTAAGGAATCAAAGAAGTACACCTGTGCTGCTGTTGCAGTATACAAAGACAGCAATCATACCAGTTAAGAAAGATATCAGAAACTAGTTTTCAGTATATTTTTTTTTTCATTTTCATTGATTGATGACTTGGAGATGACTGGTTGATGGTATAGTAAATCTATGTACACAGTCTTTTACCCTCCTGTGTTTTAAGGTAATTGTCATATAATCATATATTAGGTATGGTATTTTAAGTTACATATGATCAGCATTTGACATATATATACTTGTAAGAGTTGGAAGAAATAAATATTTTTTTTTTCTTTGTAGGTGAGGAATGCACGAATTGCCCAACACTACAAGGCATCACTGACAGCTACTTTCAACATCTTCCCCACTGCTCGTTATGCCATTATATTAGAGGAGGATCTTGATGTTTCTCCAGACTTCTTTAGGTAATTCACATATGGATGCTTGGGTGTATGTTTAAATATAATGAGACTTAGTTCATGTAGAAATGCTACATGGTAGCTGTGGTTCTTTATAATGCATTTATCTTTTTGTGGGAACATAGGCACTGGTAGACGCTGGTAAAGGATGAAAGAAGAAGAAAGGCAGTGTTGGTTGCAAGGGGAAAGTTGAATTTGGATCATTTTATGATATCCTGTGGTAGCAAAAGTGAGGATTAGGACAAGGTATATATCTAGATATAGGGGGTAAGAAAAGAGGAACAAAGATCATCCCTGTATGTTAAGCAGATGTAATTTCTCAAGAGTTCTTAACCACATGCTTAAGTTCAAAAAATTTTCCTACCCACCCTTTTTCCCTCTAGAGTCCACCAAGGTTTAGAGTAAAATTGAATAATGATTGCATTATATAACATACCTTTCAAGCTTTCTGAAACCTTTTCCACTTGTACCTCTTTTTCATAAATAGTGAAATTTTCATGGTAGGGTATATATGTATATATATAGCGTTAATAGGATAGCCTTGATTAGGGCCTCAGCTGCCCATGCCGTCTCAGCTAACATACAAAAAAAAAGTACTGAAAAAAGAAGTGCAATAAAGCATCTAATGAAATGAATCTTGTGCTTGAACTTACAAGGGTTGATAAGCTTATGGCTTCACATTATTTAATGCACCTTAACTGTGATAACTTTTGAATACAAAAGAATTTGTCTTTCATTTCAAAGTTATTAACGATAATGGCTCCTTCCATTTTTTTTTCTGCATATCATTTTCATCCTAATGGTAATTACAGCTACTTCAGTCAGACCCTGAGACTGTTAGAAGAAGATCCCACTGTGTATTGTGTCAGTGCATGGAATGACCAGGGCTATGAACACACAAGCACTGACCCAGCACTCCTTTATCGTGTGGAGACTATGCCTGGCTTAGGCTGGATACTTAAACGTTCCCTCTACAAAGATGAACTTGAACCTAAATGGCCTACACCAGAAAAGGTAAATCACAATTGTTTTAGGAACAGCACCTAAGGTAATTTATATGATTTTCAGTTGTAGAAGGTTGAGTCATAGTTACTGTATCTAGCTTAGGGTTGTAGAACATGGATCACATAGGTATGTTTTGCAGCCCATTCTCTTGTTTTCAAACCCAGACTTGTGAATTATCTAAATAAGGCAGTCATTTAGTGCACTGGGAAGGACTGTGTAAGTTGATATGGACAGAAACACATTTTAGATGTTCTACAATATTAGGCTCTTGTATAGCTGACTACAGATTTCAGGTTCAAATGGACTGAAAGTAGAATTAGCTGTTTAAGAATAGGTCTTAGGTTTCACTTGTAGTATTGGATACGTGCTCATGGTTGGATATTTGGTTTTTGAATGAAACAAGGTACTTTTTTTTCTTCACTGGCTTTGTTAATGTTTGTGGAGTAATTGAGAACCACAACATAAGCACTTGTAGAATTAAGGCTGATGAAGAATACGCATGAAGTGCAGACTGACATTTATAACACTGCTTGTAGTCATCTGTGCTCTACTGTTATGTATTTGCTTTTATATGGTATCCATAATAAATGTTGTATTTCTGATATCTTCTGCTGTCACAAACAGCTTCAAGAGGACCCAGTGGTATGGTGCTCTTTGCTTTCTTTTGTATTCATTTTTGTCATAAAACTGAACCAAAAGAACATGGAAATGACATACATCCCATGTTCTAAGATAATTGTGAAATATGTATAGGTGAGATGCTCAGATGTGAAAAAGAAATGGATTTGAGTGCAGTGGAGATATCTTATGTGTGCAGCATGATACAATCTTAGAAGTCAGATGAAATGAATTGCTGCTTCAGTTACTCAGCATTATTGAGAGTATGGGGATTCAACTTTTGCTCATGGTCCTTATGTTTAGAGATATTTTTGCTGTTCCTATTCTGGATAATATTTTTCTTGAGTGAATTAGGCTTTTCTTCGTTTGTCCTTAGCACTCACTCACTGCTCTGGGAAACAGCAAACAAGTATGAAAGAAAGAAAGTAAATAATCATAGGTCCTTAAAAGTTGTCCCAGGAAGAAAGGACCTGTATTCTTGCTTAGAAGCAAGAAAATGTACCTACAAGCATGATTTCAAGGTGTCCTGACAGGGCCAAGTTCACTATCAACACTTTTTTATTCTTCCTTCTTATGTCATCCTTGCTCAAAAATCTGGGTCTGGTTGACCATGGAAGACAGTAAGGCAATAACCTGATAGGGATGGGTTTTTCAATACCTATGTGTGTTCCACACATACCACTACTCCTTTCCCTACATCACTTATTAACCTGCTCCTTTTCTTGCACAGAGGTACTGCTAACTGCTGCCTGACACGTACCATACCTCCACAACCAACTCGTCATCTCCTTTACCACAACACCATCTGTACCACCAGCCTCATCAAATCATCCACACCAGTACACCTTATTCTTCATACATCATTCAGACTACACTGTTTTACACCACATATGTCACTCTACCCCATCTGCATCATCTATTACAGCCATCCAGTAAAGTACCCTGTTTTCCCCATATTTCCATACCCACCTCGACACCATTCATATTATCACATTCTTTCTTTTAAAAGCCACTCATTGTCCCTTGCTCTTCACATAGTGTACAAGTGTACACACCCTTCTCTCTACTACCACAACTCGATGTATACTACCCTGCCATTACTTGTACATGGCCAGTAGTGAAAGCATGAAAGAATTGAGACAAATGAACTGATGTTAGGGATTTTTGTAGAAAATAGGTTAATTCACGTTTGCTTTGCCCATTTTTTTCTTTCAGATACTGAGTGCTTGGAAATAGTTGCAGTGAAGTTAGACAGAAGCCCATAGTTGGTGTTTAGACACATGTATCACCATCAGTTTCCCATTTTTAAAGAGCAGATGCAAATGTCCCATATTTTAGACCTGTGGCTCACTACCTAGGTAAATCATACCTACAGTTATAGGCACTGGCATTTCCCAGCTTCCAAGGTTAAACTGCACTCTTCCTTAACAACACTTTAAGGAATGCACTTAAGGATGAGATGGTAAGATTAGTGTAAAGGGATCATTTTGAAGACCAAGCAGTCATTGCAGTATATTCATAATTAGAAAATTATGCTTTTTAAACTATCTTGTTGAGAAAAATATCAAAGGGTGAAAAGTGCATGAGAGATTTTTTTTGTATTCCCTACTTTTTTACATCTGATATATACATTGGGTAATTAAAGTTTTATGAAGGTGTCATTTTTTAATAAAAGCTTAAAAGTAGAAGAGAAGAACTGAACCAAGGTGGTCCTTTCAGCACAGTAGGATTATTTGTGACGCCTTAACGTACATCCAGTAACCCATAACCTCCTGAATTTAATTTTTATTTTCTATTATTCTTTTTCTTCAGATGTGGGATTGGGACATGTGGATGCGCTTGAATGAAGTCCGACGTGGACGGGAGTGCATTGTACCAGATGTGTCTCGCACATACCATTTTGGGTCATCAGGACTAAACATGAATTCCTATTTCCAAGATACATACTTTAAAAAACATTCCTTCAACACTTTGCCATATGTTGAATTGCGAGACTTAGACAGGTCAGTATGAAGAGATATGTGGTCTCTGGGTTGGAAAAATTTCATGTTCTTAAGAGACAGAAGTAGTTTTATCAGTTTGTCTACAGATGTTAGAATTGTGACTCGTTCTGGAAAATTTTACACCCTGCTTGATATTTTATTAATTCTTAAAGGTTAGAAAAGAAAGATTGAACCCAAACATATGATCATGTATGTGCACTTAACTACACTTGAATATTTAGCCTCCAGCATATGATACACTTTATAATCATTACATAAACCACCCATATTTAAGCAGTTTTTCTCTTTTATGTTATTGAGCAGTCATTGCACATTTCTTAAGTATTCACTGTATTACAGTGATGAATAAGGATGTTGTACTGATAGAAAAACAATGTTAATTTCTTAAAACTTTCAGTTTGAAAAAAGATGCTTATGAAGAGTTAGTAACAGAAATGTTACGTCGGGGGACAGTGTTGGACCATTCGCGTAGTCCTTGTGAAGAAACTTTTGTGCCCGACACCACTAGCCACACATACCTATTGTTCATTCAGATGAACCATCACAAAGACTACACAACATGGTTGCAAGTAGCAAAGGTATGTATAAATGTAGCTGTATTCTAAGGCTCAGTTCAGAGAATAAAAGAATGGTTGATATTAGTATATTAGTAGAACATTTGGAGCAAAATATGAAAAATTTAGCAAAGGATAATTAAAATCTCTCTTTGTGCTTTAATGTAGCTGAGAAGTTGGAAGAAAACTGTTAATGGATATATTGCAGGTTTAGGATGTGTGGAAATAATAAGGTACAATATGGGAGTTAAAGAGAGTGAGAAGTCCTTATAAATGATGGAAAAGTATTGATAATGTGGATTTTAACTATTGAGAAAGCAACTGGGTGCAGCACTTTAATTCACAAAGCAGAAGAGAATCATGAAGATAAATTCTTAGAATGTATTTTGAAAAACTAGCTGTGTCGTGTTACTAGGTACACTAGAGTCAGAGGAGCTGATATGCATTCAGTATGTGATATCATGTATGATATCCAAATTACATACAAGGTAACAAGATAGGAGTCCAAGATGTTTCCAGACTGGCAGCAGTATTAATTCTTCCCTGAGTGCCTTTTGTAGGTAACTACAAAGCTTTTTTGTTAGGTGGTGCTGAGAGACAAGTTGAAGTCACACAAAACACTGTTTTAGGGAACCCATCAGAAACGTACATCAAGGAATTTTCAACCAAGTAAATACGTATTGAAAGACAGGCATGTAATAACCACATGCCAAATGCTAACATTGAGTTCTGCTAATTGACTTAATAGCTGAATAAGAGAAAAACTATAACTGGTTTCATTTGAAGTGAAATTAACTTGACATTTCTGTTGGAAATTCCCTGATAGATGTGAAGCTGATTAAGTCTTCTCTGATTTCTTTGTGTGTCTGAGGCTTTACTCATCGTATGTAGATTAACCATGCTTGGGTTATACATAAATGTAGGGCAGTTTTCTTTAACTAGTAGATCATGCTTAAAGGATCTGCTGACTTCTTCATGTTCTCTCAAAGGGCACTTGTTTTGGATTGCCATATTGCCCTGACAGAAAGTGGTTTGTGAAATCTTCATTAAAACAACCTTGTTATTTTATAAAAAATTTTTTATTTGTTTTTTTTTAATCAAAATAGTGTTTGTACCAAGCACATTTCCCTTGTTTCTTCACATAAACATCAGTGAGAAATTTAACCCTTTATAGTTGATCGTCAGAATAGACGCAGTCTACTGTTTTTTACTAAGTTTCGGTTTTCTTATAGTTTTGGTCCACTTTGCAGTGTCTGCGCATATGGGATCTTGATGGGCGAGGCTACCATCATGGTATGTGGAGGCTTAACATCAAGTCTAATCCTCTCCTCATAGTAGGCGTACCATTTTCGCAGTATTCGTAAGTATTATTATTGTCAAAACTGAGTTGCTGAATGGTCCTTTAAAGTGAGTTCTTTAATGGTAAAGATATATTCCAACTGAAGAGGCTGTTAATGTAGATACAGATGGTGGAGGATTTGAAGCCCTCACATTCCATTCTCAGTGGTCTAGGGCAAATTATCTTACACCCCGTCTATGTTCCTGACCACTGTGACCACTCTCCAAATACTCTGGATCTGTTTTTCACTTCTAATCCTTAGTGCTGTAACTACACAATGTTGCCCCCATTTGGTTCATCTTATGAATGTATCTATTTTAATGTTATCTCCTCCTCCTGCAGCCCTTTATAACAAATATTGGCATGTCACCAAAACTGACAGGATTAACTTATTAAAATTCTTTTCTGACTTTCCATGGTTGAATTACTGTCTCTTATGTAGTGATGCTTCTGTCTGCCAATTGCATAGCAAAGATTATTGTTGCGGGAAGGGAAGCATTTATCCCCTCTTCCTCTGAGAAAACCTCTTCTTCAAAACCACGATTCAAATCATCCTATTCTGAGGCCATTCAGGGATCAGGCAAATTGGGCTTGGAAAAACTCTCCTTCCTCTGACTTTCATTCAGCATGTATCACTTCCTGTAATCATTGTAAATACATTATCCATGAGGCAAAGCATTCCTTTATACAAAGAAAGTGCAGTAACCTTATCTTCCAATGATAGGTCTTTCTGGTCTTTAGCTAAGGGCATCACTAATTACTTCTGTTGCTCTACCTTTACTTCACTTTTCTGTTCTGACAGTACTCTTTGCTGTCTCTCCCATAGACAAAGTAACACCTCTTTGGCTCCTCTAACTCTACCTTGGATGACTCTAACATTCCTTCACCCCTTGATACTTCTCTTACTTATGCCTCTTCCCATAATTTCTTTTGAAACACTGAAAAGCATTCCTTTCTCTGGACCCAAGCAAGGCTTATGGTCCAGATGGTATTCATCCCCATGCACTGAAAGAGTGGGCCTCTGAACTTGTACCTGGGCTTGCTCGTCTGTTCCGTTTCTGTTTAAAAACCAGAATATATCCTTCTTAGCAGCATGCATTGGCACATCCCACCCCAAGAAAGGTGACCATTCTAATCCCTATAAATATCCTCATGATGCTTTGACGTATACCATTTCCAGTGTTTTAATCCAACTCAACTACCACATACTCAGACATCTGGAATCTCACATTCATCTCTCTTATTCCCAGTATGGCTTCCATAAGGTGAGATCTACT
>JAUUDW010412747.1:0-12787 GCA_032361385.1 Panulirus guttatus | reverse complement strand
ATTTTGTATGAGAATGGAAATTTATTGCACTGTATGGATGTACAATTTAGCAAAAAAAAAAAAAGATAAATATTTTCCTGTTCATTTTCATACTGGTATTAGCTCTTTGTCTCAAACACTATGGAAAATATCACTTTCTCATGGTTATTATTAGGTATGTTTATCTTCCGAGTATAATTTAAGTATTTTACAGGGTAGTCATGGAACCTTACCTTACAAACACACCTACCTCCATTTTCAGAAAGCACAACCATCCAATCCTGAATTTTGATGTTCTAACCTTTAAATAAAATAGTTATGTTTTGTTCTACCTTGAGGTGAAGTATCCAACCCACTTTTTGGGATTTGCCTCAAATCTTTTGAAAGTGATTCAAGGCAGCACTCACCCGATCTCGACCCTGCTCACCTACCTCCTGCCTCTCGCTTTTACACCACTACCTTTCTGAAACCAATTTTCTTTTCTCTCTCTCTCTTTCAGTCAATCAAGGGATTTATGTAAGTATATCAAATACAAACCATTTATATGACAGCGCAGATTGAATGCACATAACAAGGAGCAGACAAGGACAAGCAGAGTACTTACTGCTCTTCATCTGCTTGCCCCTGCACAGGGATATTTTGCCTTCCTTTACCACAACTATGCCCTCCTACCATGGCCATCAAGCCCTCCTTTACAAGCATACCACCACTAAAACTCCATCCATCCTTAGTTAACACACCTTCCTTTGTCATGCCCTCCCTTTCTGGCTGCCACCACTTCTTCCCCGCCTGATCACCACACCCTCCCTCACCACCACCACTGAATCCCTCCCTGGCCATCACACTCTCCTCCCTGGTCACCACATCCTGAATGGCAAAATAACATTGTTCAGTGCTCCCAACCTCTCACCATTGCTATTTTCCTTATTCATATCTCCCATGTTGCTGGTACAGCATTCCCCTCAACAATAAATTAATTTTCCAAAATTATACCATTCCAGCTATCAGCAATTCTTATCCTGCCAAGGAGTTGGATGAGTTGTAGGCATGTATGCAATCTAGTCGTCATGCATCTAGTAACTTCTTTGGCATTTCTACATCTCTGGATGGGGATAGCTGTCATGCACCTGGGAACTTCCTAGTGTCTACACTGTGTAAGTGGGATTAATTTTGTGCATCTCGTAACTTCCTCAGCATGCCTGTATCCATGTGGTGATACTTGTTCCGCATCTGATAACTTCCTCAGTATGTCTAGATCTGTGTATGGGGATAGCTGTCCTGCATCTAGGAACTTCTTCAGCATGTCTACTTCACTATATGGGAGATAGATTTGTGTGAGAGATACGTGTCATGCGACTTGTAACTTCCTCAGCATGTCTACATTTGTATAAGGGGTTGAGATGTCGTGCGCCTGGAACTTCCTATGCAGTCTATATCTGTGTATGTGATTCAGTTGTTGTGCGTCTGAGGACTTCCACATCAAATTTACAACCGCATCTGGAAGTAAGTTGTCATACATCTGGGAGAGAAGTGTGCAAATAAAAAGATAAGACTGCCTTTTTTTTATAAGGATAAGGTTTTGTCCATAGCTGAGAGTAGTATCGAAAGCCTCTATTATACCCAAACAATATTTGGAAGCAATAGGTTAGTCCACCACACTTGAAGAGAAATTATGATCAGCTAGAGAATGTCTAGCAGCAAAAAACAAAGATTCAAAAAGTCTGAGACAATTTTAGGAATAACTAGCATGACAAAATACAATATTTTGATCCAATTTGACACAGTGAAAACTGGGCAATTCTTCAATATTTGAAATTAAAAGAAAACAGATATAGCAGGAAATTTGCCTGACGGTTGAGGAAAAAATACTTCTATAATAGTTAAGAGATGGGTCATTATCATAAAATTCATTCCCAAAGGTTGATAAATAGGTACAGTCAACAAAATATATAAATCACAGAAACATATCTTAATCATATTGATAGGACTTGAATAGAATCATTTATGAGCAATACTTTATTCAAGGAAACTGCATATGTTGGCTGTACAGCAAAAATACTGTAGGTCTATTTCATCTTTAATGAATGTAACAGGCAAAGCATGTTACACACAGCACATATGTACACACACTATCATGTACACATAAGAACTGCCAATTCAAATCAATACCATTATGAAATATTTACCATCATGATAAACCTCTTCTGAACATGATGGTAAATCTTACTCCACTAACTCCAGCAAACCCCAAATTTTACAATGAAACCAAGTTTTTTCTACTTAATGCATGAACCCTTAATAAACAGTGCTAAAATTGAAAATCTTTAATTTTGTTATTCAGTTAACGAACTAGATTTAAAATCACACATTTACAACACCTTACCCAAAGTCATTTCATCTGAAGATAACCTAATCATCTTCATTTACATGCCAAATCCAGAATTCTGTAGTTTTAACACTAGTTATGAAAGGCATGTTACATTAAGTAAAAAAATATTTTCACATTTCATCATAAAATGTGTCAAGTATGGAAACTAAAATTAATCCTGACAACAAATTAAACACCATAACATAATATTTAAAGCCCACTGTGCACAAAATCATAATTGCATTTACTATTCAAGCTAACGATATTACTGACAATCTCCTGTCATTTGATTTTTTTGAAAGAAATCTTAAAAGCTGACATGGGCTACCTGAGAATTCTAAGACAATACTGTACAGTATACTTAGGTAAAAGTGAAACTGCTTCTTACTGTAAACATAGGGGCAAAATGTACTGCTTCTTACTGTAAACATAGGAGCAAAATGTAAATAGCATACATAATGTGGTAAGTAAATAATACGTATAAACAATATTGTTGTGTGTAATTACAACAGATAATTTTCTAATACAGATGTAACAAAAGTTGATAATAAGACATGAAAAACCACATGTTCATAAGAAAATAGTCATTGTATCTCAACTTGTTACAGCACCATTATCCTATACCATTTTGTATGCAATTTGCAATAATTGATACCCAGACAAAATAATAAAAGCATAAAAGTGCTTTAATCAAGGTTGTTCATTCCTCTGATAATAAAACAGATATGGTTTGATTTTCATCTACACTGCAAACCATTTTCTTCTGAAGAAAGAAGAAAATCCCTTTGAAAATTCTATCAGGCTGGTAAATTGATTTTGAAAAAAAAGGTGACTGAAGGGTGTGTTGGCATACACAGAGCATCTAACTGGGGAGAAGCAATATGGTTGCAGGACAGGTTAAAAGTGTATGGACCAGGCATTCACTGTGAATAATTTGTCAATGAAATACATGGAAAAGAATGTAAACTACATATGGCATTATCTGGAGAAAGCATAGTATAACAGGGTTGAGAGAGTTGCCTTGATGACAGTGTCGCATATATGTGGGGTAGGTATATGGAAAGTTACAACATGAAAAGTTTTTTCAGAAAGCAGAAAGAAAAGAGGATGAATGGTTTCTAGTGGAAGCAGGTCTGCATTTAGGATGTGTAATGTCAAGATTGTTAAATCTGTTCATATACAAGATGATAAAGATGGTAAATGTGAGGGTGCTCAGGTCAACATCAGGCTCATCAGCTAATGTTTGCAGATGACACAGCTCTGGTGGTAAACTCCGAAAAGAGGTTCCACCACTGGTGTAAGAGTTTGGGAGTATGTGTGAAATAAAAAAGTTATGAGCACAGTAAAAGTGAATAAAGGAAGGTATGCAAGCATAACAGGGGGTGAGACTGGATTGTTGAAGTTTAAACAGGTAAGACTAGAAGGAAGTGGAGTGCTATGGGTACATGAAAGTGAATACATCTGCAGATGGAAGCCATGGGGACAGATGAGAGTCACTTGAAGAGGGGGGGGTTAAAGTTTTAGGTACATTAAGAGTATGTCAGATGAAAAGCCAGTATCTAAGGTAAAGACAGGTATGTCATAAGGTACAGTAGTCCCAACATTCTTATGTGTTGAATGCAAAAGAGAGTAAGACAGTAAGTGTTGGAAATGAAATGCCTTAAGATGATAAGAGGTGGAGGTAGGTTTACTGTTTAAGAAACGAGTGTCAGAGAGATGTGCGGTAGTAAGCCCAGTCTGATCAAGAAGGTCCACTTTTTTTTTTCCATATTCTTGGTCTGAAATTCACCCCAGTTCAAATACAAATTATATATTTTCTTTCCTAATCTGAAACCCTAAATTTCCAAATTGACATACAAAAAAATCAATATCTCTAAAAATCTGAAAGAATAACTGTTCTTTAGATATATTAATATTCTATAAAGAAAACAATCTTTACAAAATGGAAGTTCTATTTTCAGAAAAACATAAGTAAACAAATTGAACCCATATTCTATCTATATCAATATTCCAAATTCAAGGAAAGCAACACTAATCTTCCAAATCTGAAAGACCCTGACCCCACTCTCAAAAGGTAAAAAGAAAGCGGAGGCCAACCAGGGTGTGTTGAAATGGTTTAGGTATGAGAAAAGGTTGGAAGAAAGACTGTCCACAAGGACCTTTGTATCAGATATGGAGAAAGCAATGGGGAGAGGGGAGACCAACAAGATGGAAGGATGGAGTTATGAAGGCTTGGGGGTACTGGGGCATCAACTTTTGAGAAGGTGATAGGCATCCAAAGAAAAGAATTAATTGGATCAGTGTGGTATAAAAGCGTTATGATGTCACTAGCCTACACTAGGGCAAATGAAGCAGTCAAGACAAACCACAGAGCAGTTTGTGAGGTCTGGCTGTGGATGATAGGCTCTGATTTTGGTCCATTATACATGAGAGCTCAGGGCTGATTTTGTGGAAATAAGGCCACTACTTATTTGTTCCTGGCATAAACTCGCTGAGGTAGGAGAGACAACTGGATATAGAAAAAAGATGTAATGTGTTATGATAACATAAAGGATACGGCAACTAAATTACCACTGAGCTATTTCCTACCCTATCTCAATAAATGGGAATTATATAACAACCACTAACCTATAATATCGTCCATTTCTACCAGAGTTGTTTCATATTCCTGCATCCAAAGAGTGTGTATGAAGAATATTTCCCCAACCTTTTCAGTTACCATCTGTTTCCACAATTTTTAACAACTGAAGATCAAACATTTTTTAAGGAACTCTGCATGCTAATTTTGATATTACTGTCAACTGGGATGTTAGTTAGAATGAAAAGAAAGGTGGTTGCCGTAACATTCATACACAAAAGAATAATGTTGAAACAGATAAGAAAAAAGCATAAAGTTTCAATGGGACTAATTTCTGAGTCTAGACACCAGGCCCTGAATCCCTATCCACATAGCTATTGGATGGAACATATCATTATCAAAACTCACTAAAGCACAAAAATGCACAGCAACAGCTAGAAACTGATAATCAATATGAACAAATTACTGCTACACTGAAAAATCCAACTGACAAATGGCAACAGCCTACCTCATGCATTCAAGCCCAGTACACAATAAAACGTTTTTTCCTACACAAACGACTTCGGGTGTACCTACTGTCCTACGAATGCCTATGACGAGATATTGCGCAAGGTAAGGCTAATGCACTGCACTCATCACCTCTCACTTAAATTATGAAACTGTTGTCTTCTGCTGCAGCATATTATGCAGGGCTGACTATTATTGGCTGATCCAGTACCTTTCTAATACGCCCATCCAATTTTCTTCTGAGGGTTCTGATGTTCACTCTGGACTTACTCCTTATGTTACTGGCAGGATACTGAAGTGTCTCTAGCTTTCTTCTAAGGCATTCATATAGTTTTGTTTAGGGTCTTTCCTGCATATTCCCAGGGATACTTACAAATTTAATCAGTTTTTCTTCTGCTGTTTTAAGTTTTTACTTTTTTCTTTTTTCATCTGCATCTCAATATTAATATTTCATGGCAGTTCAGATGCTCCATACCCTCAGTTTTACTTGTAATCTTCTTCTGAACTCTCTCTAGCTTGTTTACTTGCACTTCTTTGGTTGAAAACCATACAGTATAACAGTATTCAATTTTGCTTCTTATGTATACTATGACCATTTTCATTATCAGCTTCTTTCTCTTGTGAAAGTTCTAACTCTCATGCCACTCATCACTTAACACCTTTCTTTTCATATCCAATAACTGCTTCACGCGTTCGTGAGGTAGCACCAGAAACAGACAAAGAAAGGTCACACCTGCTCAAATCCATTCTATAGCTGTCATGTGTAATGCACCGAACCCACAGCTCCTAATCCACAACCAGGTCCCACACACCTTTCCATGGTTTACCCAAGATGCTTCACATGCCCTGGTTCAGTCTAATGACAGAATGTACATGTGTTGTAATACTTCATCAGTGTGCACCCTGAACTTAAGGTTCCTAAATCTTTGACATTTGCTTAAATTTCTACTTCTTTTCCTGTACAGTCTGTGTGATGTTATCATTGTATTGATAATCATTCCATGACTTATTTGCTTAAATTTCTCTTCACTAAATTCAGTCAAGATTTCTTGTAGCCCACTAAATTCAGTCAAGATTTCTTGTAGCCCATTTATAACGTATGTTATTGTCTTTTTGCAGTCTCATCCTCTGGGCCTACAATTTTATTCATCTTCTGAGCCTATCATTTCATAACTTTAGCTTCATCTCCAAAACATTTCACTCTACTTTCCTTTACTTTACTGTTAGCATTTAAGATTATTAACTATAAACAGAATTGGAGCTGAATGCTGTTCCTTATGACACCCTGGTTAAAGTATCATTCTCTTCAGCCATGGTTCCGTCTACTACAATAGTAGTTTAAATATTTTGTTCGTAATAAACTCTTTGACCCATCTTCCTAATCTGCCTTTCATGTTTGCTCTGCTACTTTCTCCAATACAATTTTGTAGTACACTTTGCCATAAGTTTTTGCAAAGTTGCAGAAACCACTCTCCTAACATACATTACAATTCTGAAAAGGCATTATTGTGAACTTATAGTTGAAATTGTTTATTTTCACCTGGTACAAATCCAAGTTCACCTTCAACTATACTGTTGTTGTTGACTAGGTGTTCCAATGCTTTATTTTATCACTTTCATAAACTTTAATCAAGAGCAATGTCAAGGTAATTGGTCTATTTTGCTCACGTATTACCTTAGATCCTTTTCTGTCTATTAGAGTTACTTACATGTATATATTCTTTTTTCACACATATTTGCCATTTCCCGCATTAGCGACACAGTATTAAGAACAGAGGAGTGAGCCTTAGAGGAAAATCCTATCTTGGTCTCTTTCTCCATTCCTTGTTTTGGAAAAGTAAAAACAGGAGGGGAGGATTTTCAGCCCTCCCACTACCTCCCCTTTTAGTCGCCTTTTACAACACGCAGGGAATACGTGGGAAGTATTCTTTCTCCCCTATCCCCAGGGATATATATATATATGCACAAAGAACTGAATACGACGGCATATTTAGAGTTGTTAATCTTTTTTATGTTCTCTGATTTTCTCAGTTTTATTCTAACATAAGGTGGGTGCTCAAACACCAGTTGCCCAAAGTTATCCATTTATTTCAATCAAGCTTTCGCTTTCAAATAGGCATCATCAGGAATCTACAAAAAAAAAGTGACAAAACATGAATATGAAAAGTAAAATGCAAACAAAATATAAAAAAAACATTCAGAAAAACTACATAGCACATAAAAGTAAGGAAAAGCACTGTAAGCGAAACAAATTAACAGTATCATGAAGGGCAGTATGTGTAACAATCTAAATGTAAAATATGGACACAAATATAGAAAAACTTTACAGTTGAGGAAATAGAAAAAAATATCAAACGAGGCAGGAATATAGAGAGTCCGTCACTTAATACACTAATTAGGGCCAAGCAAAATCGTTATTGTCCCGATGTGGAGTTGAGGTCAGGTTGGGCTTGTCTGATTTACTCCGAACTTCGTAACCCAGGACTGTGTTGGTCAGCACCATGTTCCTCATGTCTAGAAATGGTGGACTCTGTAGCTTGTAGCGGGTCAATGAGGTGTCCCATCTGTCCTAAGACGGCATTAGGTTTACGTCCTATTGGAGGGCCATCAAAGAGCAGGATGGCGGTGGTCGTGCTTTTCTGGATGTTGATGACAGGTGCTTTCTCTCTAATGTGAATGGCTTCTAATATCTGTAGTCTCCTCAGATCACTGCAATCAGTAATGATTTTGGTGTTTCTCACAATAATCTCCCTCATTAATCTCGTTCCATGCTTTTGTTCATGATGTTGTTTGATTCCACCTTCTCGTAAGTGGAGCGAGAGATGGCTGCTCAGGATGCAGGATGTATGTCCAATATAGTTTATGTGGTGAGACTGAAATTCCCCATTATTGCATCGGGACTCATATACCACATCAGTACGATTCAAACTTCCAGAGCGACCTACCGTATAGTTCATTACAAGCGAACTTTTCAGATTGTTGTAGTATAATATCAGACTGATATCCTTGTCTTCATTAATTGCCTTGCAGTTTCTGGCCATGATATCTCGCATGACCTTCTCGTCCATTCGATATGTTGTAAATGTGCTCCTTTAGTAAACTCTCACAATGAGGTCATCTTTTTGCCATGAGATGTTGCCCTAGCAAGTTCACAATGGTGTCAAATTCAGTATTTGAATATCTGTTGCTAATTAACACCTGCCGGACACGTCAGAGTCTGTGGTGTAGAAGTTGTCAGGTCGAGCACACCTTGATCGCTCTCCTTACGTATGCACGAATGATACTCTTCATGTAATTCCGAGTGCATTCACTCATTCCATTCATATATTTATTCTGTAAACACCGGTGACGAAAGATACTATTGTGGCACTAACCATTACATCCAAGAAAGGAATCTTACCATTGTTAGTCAACTCTACTGTAACTCTTAAGCCTGAAGTTTCTTGGAGTTGGTTACAGAGGTTTTCCAGTGAATTTATATTATCTGTGCAGATAAAAATGTCTTCTATATATCTGCAGTAGATCTGGGGTATCATGTTCTTAGGTCGCAGTACTGTAGTTTCAACATAGGACATAAATACCTTCGCAAAGAGAACCCCAGGTGGGGGAACCCCATGGCTATTCCATCCACCTGCTGGTAAAGCTTGCCTTGTGGACATCTGAAAGGTGCTTCCATGGTGCAGCCACGTAACATTTCTTTTAATATATTTCTAGTCATCTTTGAGGGAGGTAAGACATGGTGTTGGTAAACATAATCCAGGATGATGTCTGTTGTCCTCTCCACTGGTACATTTGTGAAGAGAGACTCTACATCGAGGAAAGCTGTGATGCTATGTGGTTCTTCATATCTAAGGATGTCAATAAACTCCTCAGTCAGTCGTAGGGAATAAGTTGTAGAGATGTATGGTGAGATCAATTGGCTTAGCTTCTTGGCTAACCTGTAGGTTGGTGAAGGGATCTGGGAAACGATCGGCCTTAGAGGATTTCCCGGCTTGTACGTCTTGACATTTCCATAGAAATGTCCTGGTGTGAGGTTACCCGTTAGAAGGTCAAATTTGATGTAATCCTTCACAGCATTCGTAGCCGTAATTGATGAGATAAGGAGCCTTTTGAGTCTACCTGTGGGGTTTCTTGAAATCTGATGAATTTTAGTAGGATTTTGCATTATGGTCTCACATTTCTTCTAAGTAATCATTTCGGTCAAGGATGACGCGTTTGAGTTGTCTGCACATCTGACAACGATGCTCTCATTATTACACAATAATTTAGCCACTTCCCATAGACGTGGTGTTAGTAGTCCTCTCGAAGGGTGATGCCTTCTTTTGGTACTCTCCGCCTGTGAACTGTTCCTGTAACTCTGATTTTCACTATAATTTTCCCATCTTTCTGCAATTTACACGTCATCATAGAGGATAGAAGGCTCTGCCTTCTTGTTAGCTTGCTCATATTTTGGGGCAAGGCGACTGGTCGTTAGACAACTGTTCCCTGGAGAGATTAGTAAAACAGTCTGTAGGTTGAGGAATGGCAAGTGAGCCACCAAATAGCCTCGATAGTTTCTTCATGATGACTCACTTGTCACTCCTTAACCTACAGACAGTTTTATCAGTCACTCCTCGAAAATGTTGTCTGAGGACCAGACAGAATTCCTTAATCTTGGAATCAGCTTTATCTAGCCCCAAAATATGAGCAGGCTAACAAGAAGGCAGGATTTTCTACCCTTTATGATGACTTGTGTAAATGGCAAAGAGATGGGAAAATTACAGTGAAATCCGACTTACAGGAACAGTTACAGGCAGAGAGTACCAAAAGAAGGCATTGCCCTTCGAAAAGACTACTCACACCACGTCTACGGGAAGCAGCGAAACAACTGCATAATAATGACAGAACCATTGTCAGGTGTGCAGACAACTCAAACACTTACGTCATCCTTGACCGAAATGATTACTTAGAAGAAATGTGAGACCATACTGCAAGACCCTAAAAAACTTCGACAGATTTCAGGAAACCCCACAGATAGACTCAAAAAGTGCCTTAACTCATTAATTACGGCTATGAAAGCTTTGAAGTAGTAGGACATCAAATTCGATCTTCTAAAGGGTAACCTCAAACCAGGATATTTCTATGGAAATGTCAAAACGCACAAGCCGGGAAATCCTCTAAGGCCGATCATTTCCCAGATCCCTTCACCAACCTACAGGTTAACCAAGAAGCTAAACCAACTGATTTCACCATACATCTCTATGACTTATTCCCTACAACTGACTGGAGTTGTCTGATATCCTTAAATATAAAGAACCACATGGCATCACAGCTTTCCTGGATGTAGAGTTTCTCTTCACAAATGTACCAGTGGAGAGGACAACAGACATCATCCTGGATTATGTTTACCATGTCTTACCTTGCATGAAGATGACAAAAAATATATTTTAAGATATGGTACGTACCTGAACCATGAAAGGACCTTTCAGATGTCCGCAAGGCAAGCTTTACCAGCAGGTGGCTGGAATAGCCTTGGGGTCCCCCTCTGGGGGTTCTCTTTGCATAAGCATTTATGTCCTATGTCGAACAGCACTGCGACCTGAGAACACGACACCCCAGATTTACTGCAGATGTATAGAAGACATTTTTATCTGCGTAGATAATATAAACTCAATGGAAAACCTCTGTAACCGACTCCAAGAAACTTCAGGCTTAAGATTTACAGTAGAGTTGAATAACAAGGGTGAAATTCCTTTCTTGGATATAATGGTTAGTGCCACAACAGTATCTTTCGTCACCGGCGTTTACAGAAAGCCCACCAACCAGGGTAAATGTATGAATGGAATGAGTATATGCACTCGGAATTACATGAAGAGTATCATTTGTGCATACATGAGGAAAGCGATCAAGGTGTGCTCGACCTGGCAACTTCTACACCAAAAACTCCGATGTGTCCAGCAGGTGTTAATTACATGTGGATATTCAGTTACTGAATTTGAAACCACTGTGAACAAAATCTTACAGCAACATCTCATGCCAAACTGACGACCTCAACATAACAGCATTAAATTTTAAAGTTTACTACAGGAACACATTTACGACATGTTGAAAGGACGAGAAGGTTGTGCGAGATATTGTGGCCAGAAACTGCAAGGAGATTGATGAAGACAAGGATATCAGTCTGATGATGTACTACAACAATCCGAAAACATAGTCGCTCGTAAAGAACAACAATATGGTAGGTCACTCTGGAGGAGTGAATCGTACTGATGTGGTCTATTAGTACCAATGCAATATTGGGGACCATCAGCCTCACCACATAAACTACATCGGACATACAACTTGCACCCTGAGCCACCGCCTCTCGCTCCGCTTACAAGAAGATGAAATCAAACATTATGATCAAAAGCATGGAACGAGACTAATAAGGGAGCTTATAGTGAATAACACCAAAATCATTACTAGTTGCAGTGATCTGAGGAGACTACAGATAGAAGAAACCATTCACATAAGAGAGGCAGCGCCTGTCATCAACATCCAAACAAACATGACCACTGCCATACAGCTCTTTGATGGCCCAACAATAGGACGTAGACTTGGTGCTGTTTTGGGACAGGTGGAACATGTCACTGACCCGCCACAAGCTCCCGAGTCTGCCATTTCAGGACTGGAAGGAATGTGTCACTAACCCACCCAGTCCTGGGTTACGATGGTCAGAGACAATCAGATGAGCCCAACCTGACCTCAACTCCACATCTGGACACTAACAGTCTCGCTTGGCCCAACTTAGTGCATTTAGTGACGAACTGTACTTATTCCTACCTCGTTTAATATTGTTCTTCTGTGTTTCCTTAACAGTAAGTTTTTCTATATTTCTGTTCACATATTTTGTATTTAGGTTGTAACTCATACTACACTTCATGATAATGTAAATTTGTATCGCTTTTGGTGTTTTTCCTTACTTTTTATGTGCCATGTACAGTGGTTTTTTTCCGAGTGTGTTTCTTATATACATTTTGTTTGCATTTTACATTTCATATCAAAGTTTTGTGATTCAGTTTTCCTCTTTTTCGTAGATTCCTGATGATGCCGCGGTGAAGGCAAAAGCTTTATTGAAATAAAATGGATAATTTTGGATATCTGTTTGAGCACCTACCTAACAATAGAATGATACTAAGAAAATTAAAGGATGTAAGAAAGAAGATTAATAACTTTACATAGAATGTCGTATTCAATTCTATGTGCATTAGAGAAAACCTGCTTCCAACTTCATCTGCACCAGCGAGGTAGCGCCAGGAGACAGACGAAAATGGCCACATTCGCTCACACTCAGTCTCTAGCTGTCATGTGTAATGCACTGAAACCACAGCTCCCTT
>JAUUDW010412525.1:510-12789 GCA_032361385.1 Panulirus guttatus | reverse complement strand
TGACTAAGACCCTGTGTGACCCCTGTAATCCCTTTGCGCTACCGCTCACAGGATGAGTATGGGAGTGCACGATGAATTTGTGCCGGGGTTCCCGGCACAAATGAAACCATCGGGGTACTCCGCTGCCGCCTCTCTTTCGCCTGGCTATAGTAAGACGCGCTCGGAGGCGCCACCACCACCACCACCCGCTGGGCTGGTCCCTCTGAGACACTGGCCGCAATTGCCACCTTTCCACCAACGCTGGTTCCCTAGCCCGAGACACGTCCACACGGCACGTGTTTATGCTGGAATTTCCAGTCTCAAGGAGAAAGGGGATGTGAATACATTATTACCATGTTCAGGAATGACGAACGACACGTTTTACACACACACACACACACACACACACACACACACACACACACTTATCTACGTTAGATAGTAGAGAACAGGTCGCATGTGTTCCCTGTTCCAAGCACTGTACCAGGTTAGAAACACTTTATAAGTGAGGCGTTACGGTACACAGACTAGAGGGAACACAGTGGTACACCAGTGGCAGACGATATGGCAACAACCACTCCTTTATCACAGTCACCCCGTCTCTGCAATGTTGACTCTCGACAAAATCATCAGTTCACCAAAGGCTGGATCCACAGTCCATCTGAAGGTTCCATATTCATGTTGAAAAAAGTTCTCTCTCTCTCTCCTCGTATGGTAGAGGAGGAGCCTGCGTGTTCACTGCATTCCCATCGAGGACCCAATCACCCTTCCCACTCTCGTATGCAAATGAGGCGGACTTTCTCAGCGGCTGGCGGTAAAATGGATAAGCGGTCTTCTCCAACCGTGTTTAGCGGTTACGGCGGCAGCTCTCCACTATGATCGTATCGTGTGTCAGGCTCACGTACGGCACTAATGTATCGCACGTCGGGCTCACGAAATGGATAAAGTCATCATGTGCGTCTTGCTTGCGCATGCCAGATCGAACGTATCGTAGATCGGGTGTGCGTACTGGATGGAGCTACTGTAATCTAAAAGTAATCGTAGTCCTAGCTTTAGGTAATCAATTACTATGGGATGAAGTTATCGTAGATAGTAACTAATCTATCGTTCCTACTCACTGTTACTTCATCATCGTACTCGGAAGTTGTGTAACTGCACATCCATGGCTAATCCACAGCTCATAGAGGCTCATGACTGCCCTTTTCGGTGAATGACTTAACTACGGGGAAAGTCCTGGAAGAAGAAGAAAGGTGGAAGTTTGCCAATATAACAACACCAGTATTAAAGAATGGTAATAAGTCACTGCCCGGAAATCATCGTTCAATTACCTTTACGTCTGCATTTTGGAAAATTTATGGAAATCGTCATTTGCGACAAAATTGCAAACCATTCAGAGAACCACTGCTGGAACGATTCTCATCATGGGTTTTCAACGAAGTCTGTCTTGCCCGACAAATCTGACGACTGATTTCTTTTATAACATAATCAAGTTGTGTGATGAAAGCATGACAGCTGATGTCGTCTGTTTAGATTTTCAAAAAACATTCTATAAAGTCCCGCATCAAGAGTTACTGGAATATGTTAAGCAAAGCGGTGTACGTAGATGGAGTTGTGCTTCGGTGGTTAGGAAATCCGTTGACTGGCCGTAAACAAAGAGCGGTGATTAATGGTCAAGCCTCAGAGTGGTTAGACGTAACATGTGGCGTGCCACAGGGATCGATCTTGAGACCGGTTCTGTCTCTCATATATATTAATGATACTGACAACGGGATCCCTTGTAAGATATCGAAATTCGCTGGTGATATTCAAGATGGGAATAACTCTACAACTAAAGCTGAACTTCCGAAGCTTTAAACTGACGACTAGGCTCATACTGGCAAATCATTTTTCGACATCGATAAGTACAAAGAGCTGTACTTGAATATAGCACACCAGGCCTGTGTTACAGCACTCCTAGCCTGTAGTACAGTACTCCAAATCTGTTTTATAGTACTCCTGCCCATAAGAGTGTGCACGGACTGACCGACACTTGCCAGTACTTGCACAGACCATATACTAACTAGGTGGGCCGGTGAAAGGCGCGTCCGTTACTTGTGTCCCGGTCAGCGACTAGGAAATTTGTGATGGCGCAAGACACATGCGTAAGTAGGGAAACAAAGGGACTACACCCTCGCTGGGTACACTGGTAAACCCAGACGTTCAGGAATGTTGTTACTCTCTGGGGTGTGTGAGGAAAGGGTATGGGGGAATCCAGAGCCTCTCTTTTCCTGTACATCAGCAGACAAACATATTTTTCCCTAACAGTGCGGGAGGCAGCCCTCCTGCCCCCAACCGTGACCACTGATATATATATTTCGTCTCCTTTCCTGTGAGATTATAATATATATATATATATCTTTCCCACTAGATTAATCTAGATTAATCATAGGGATGTTGAATTGTTACACCAGATACAATCACCATTTGTATTCCCCTGGAGTTCATTGTTTGGCTTATGTAAATAATATGCTTCAATTGACTTATCACTGTAATTGCATTTGACTCTAACTGATATTATGCACTCAGATGTTCAGTTGCTACAGAGGTAACATATTACCATGGTTATGTTTGGGAAAGCTCAAGAGAAGTGAAGCTGGGGCAACCCTGCCTTGATGTAGTGACAAGCCATCCTGTTTCTATATGAGGTTGGTGTCTCAGCAACAGGGAGATGTTACTACAACAGCTTTCTGTCTTACATATGCCTAATAATGAGATCAGGGGAGAACTTATGATAGTTAAAACTGACGTGATAATCTAACCGCTGTAATTTATCCAGATTAATCCAGAAGGGGCAATATATACAATATAAGGGCTCGAGGGCTCAATACCGGACCTCGATGAGTTCTAGTCTTCTCGTGCTGTTCCATCCAGTGGTTTCCTCTCAGAATATTGCATGCTAACTCCTCATTACAGAGTAAAGTTTCTTGGGCTATGCACTGCTTATTTCATTACAATGATGATCCATCAAGAGAATTAACACTTTAATGAAATCTTCTGACTGAAATTAATTAGAGTTACAGACATCAAATTTTTCTAATTCAGAAATAGAAGTATACAAGAAACATAATTTGAAGCTTATCAGCCCACAATTTTGCCCATGCAAGAGGAAGAAATTCAATAAATTTATTTTTTTGACCATGATGGTGTGACCTTTGTATATGATGATTTGCTCTTTCACCTTACCTTTCAAGGATCTAGTTGAAGGTCAAGGAAATCATACCTAGAGGTCATACAGTCATGTTAATGAGACTGAAATAATCTTGATTACCTGATGTGGTACAGTTCAGAACAAGATTAAGCAATGTTTGTACTAGTTGTAGGGTCTCAGCGAATGTGTTTTCATATTTTCTTATTAAGTTACAGTACAACTAACACCAGTAGTGTACAGCAGAGGGCCCTGTCATATTGTGGCACCACCAGAAGGCTTTGCTAGATTGTGGCAGCAGTAGTTGCAGTAGAGGGCCCCAGCCAGGTGGTGGCACTAGTGTTTACAGTAGAGGATCCCATCATGTGGTGGCACCAGTGGTGTGCACCAGAAGGCCCCTCCAGATGATTGCATCAGTGGTTTACAGCAGGGGGCTCCACCAAGTGCTCACACCAGTGGTTACAGCAGAGGGTCCTACCAGGTAGTGGCACCAGTGTTGTGCAGCAAAGGGCCCTGCCAAATGTTGGCATTAACACTGTACAGCAGAAGGCCTTGCCTGGTGATGGCACCAGTGGTGTACAGAAGAGGGCCCTGTCTGGTGCTAGCACCTGTTGAATAAAACATTTAAGGGGACCTGTTAGCCAGTTGGCTCACCAACTCACTTTTCTAGCTCATTTGCCCTGATGATGGAGCTGCCCAGCCTAGTTATCATCTCAAGCATATAGTCCGGGTCCTCAATCTCCACCACCGCTCGCGTCTCCCTGCAACAAAAGTAAATAAACTTTAACACACACTGCACCACCAACAAGTTAATGAACATACTGTGAAACACCATCAACACACCTAAAAAAGCATAAGTTCAAGCATATGAGTATGGAAATGTTTGGGAAACTATTGACCAAAATTGGATGATGCTTCTCAGGTTTGGTCACTGCACCTTCCGAAGTATGAATTAAGAAAGCTGAGCTACAATGATATAGTAAGGGCTGCAAATTTGCCCACCATTAAGGAGATATGAAAAAGGGATGTTGACAGTTTATAAACTGACGATACAGAAATATCAAGAGGTTAGGCCCTGTGAGTATAAAACTTCTCCATACAGGAGAGTAGAGATAGGTAATTACACACACTATCAACTGCAACTGATAGCATCCATGCCACCCGGTTTTCGGAGAACAAAGAAGGGTGTCATAAGAGCACTGGTCTTGAGAGGATGAGGTCCAGGGAAATAATGTTGAAGTAATGTGTGAATCATTGTTATTGAACAAAGATGTTCATGTAACAAAATATCTGTACAGGAGTGCAACAGCATATATATATAAAAAAAATCAATGGACAACTACCAACTGACAAGCATGCCTTGAACCTTTATCTGGTTAGATTTTTACTGTTGGTTCGTCAGCTTGGATGTGAATATCGAAAGACTTCGGTAAGTAAACAAGGTTGTTTTGAAGTTCTGAGTGAGGATATTCAACAGCAAAAGCTAGAATTAAGATGATTTAGTACAAATTCAGAGCCAAGCTAGTACTAAGAGAATTAATGGACAAGTGGGTTCCCCTGCGGTACATAAGAAAAAACAAAACAAAACATGGAGTTCAGGAATTGATTGAGGAAAAACAAACCTGATATTGATGGAAGCATGAAAACAAAACTTACAGTAGAGGAAAGATCTAAAGTAATCTTTTCGGCGGAACACAAACAAGGAGGAGTGAAACAAAGAAGAGGGAGATACGGAACAGCCTTAAGTTTCAGGAAATAGAGGAATATTAACATTCAAACAGTATATCAAAGAAGAGTAACTGCAGGAAAGAACTGCAGAGGGACGGTGATCATTTATAATCCTCCAAACGATATTAATGAACCAGAACAATCATCTAAATATTATTAAGTAGGAACAATTAGGATGTTACATAAGCAGTGAAAAAACACATTGCTCACATATAGTAAAGTTCTAATAAAGTATCTAACCAAGAGGTAGATTGGTATAATTTAGATTCTCATGAAGTCAAGTTCTTGAGAAAGTATAAAGGAAATCTTCCTGTATCGTAATGTCACTGAACACCACACCTTCCTTACTAGACCTCTTCTTCAACTCGAGCATGGAAACTGAAAACATCATATGTGATTCAACTTCTGGAGTATAACTAGAAATATAGATGAAGCTTAGCACATTCATTGTGTGGATATCGACTATTCCAAAGCAGACTTCATCTTATCTGCTGAAAATTCAGAAGCTGTTAACATCCGTATATATAGCCATTCATAATATACCCATACGTAGTATTAAGAAAACGTACGAAACTGCATATAACTGAAGTGATCAAGTATAATTAAAGACTAATTTGCAGGCCCTAACATCCTCCAACAACCATGGGTCCACAGCCAATAGTCTGTCAGCCATGAAGGAGCGCACTTGGGGTTTCGACTGCTAATGACACGAAGGTCCTCTCCCACAGAGTCTGTGATGGCGAGACACAGAAATGAGAAAAAGAAAAGACCAATTCCAAAAGTTTCAGCCTCACCAGCAATCATGGGAACTTGTATCGACCAACTCCAAAAGTTCCAGCGTCAATAGCACATAGTAATAGACAGGTAAGCGGGCTGGAGAAAATGGTAATGCAAATGTAGAGGGAGAGAATGAGTGGTTGAAAATGATAGGACACTAAAGACAAGTGAGATAAATGCTAGTGAAAGACAAGAAAATATACATTGATGACATGGGAAAGAGGTCAATGGAAGAGTAACAAAAAATAAGGTGACTGCAAAGACAAGGATGCTTTATTTCTCTCTCTATGGCATCTATCCTGGGCAGTGACGCCCACGTCAGTGAGTTAGACGGTGCCATTAACTCAGAGAAACAAAAAAGATTACAAATGAGGAAAAAAGACGACATGGGAGACCGAAGAGGTAAAACAGGAAAACCAGTTACCCAATAGCCTGATCTATTCAGGCAGATTGAGAAAGGTTGTTGTCCCGAACATTTTGTTTATGTTTTCAGCGTTGGTGGTGTACTTGCCGGCTCGTTCCGAGGTCCAACTCGTTTACCTAGAAAATTCCATCTCTCCACCTCCCAATTTCCATTCCTAATTCTTATATCAGCAGAGGAAGTGATGGAAAACTAAGTGGATCGAGGGTTGCCAGAATCCCAGGCGTCGAGGTAGGAGATACCTTACCTGGCAACCTTGTGAGGTAGCTCCCTCCCTATGTTGATCAGACACTTATCCCCGCGAGGTCTTGGCGGATACTACTGACAGCTTAACGATAGTTTGTCAGGTGAAGTTGAGAACTTAACGACGCACTGACCCGCGGTGCTTGGAACATAACGAGAATTTGATAGATGGCGTCGAGTTTAACGATAACTAAGGATAACAGTTGATCCGACTGTTCGTATTGGAGGGTTAACGAGAACTAGACAGGGGATGCTGGGAAGGTAAACGAGAACTTGACAAGTGGTGCTGGGGAGTTAACGAAAACTTGTCAGGTGGTGTTGGTAAGTTATCAGGTGATGGTGGAAGGAGAGGTTGGACAAGTGGTAGTGTGAACATAAGGACCATAGCCTTAGCACAAACAACTATCCACAAGTGTTCATTCTGCCATGAATATTACCACCAGTTTGTTGTACTCCAGGTACCAGTCTGAGTGTACTTGGGTGAAGTAGCACCTGGTTCCCTTGTACCTTACCTTGTCAACTGCGGTAGCAGCCTTTGAGACCAGAATAATGAGGCAGGAAACGAATTCCAAACTTCAGGTCTCCAAGTCGTTGCAGTAGAGAAGTGTGTATCTCCAGTGATACTGTGAGGCTCGCAAACCTCTAATTAGGCTGTATATACGGCAATATGTGGAACGTGAATGCAAAGGTGTGAGTGGGTTCCTCATATGCCCAGAAAGATAAATTATACAATCTTTCTTCTAAGTGTGTCTGAGAGACTTGCACCTAACAAGTGTAATCGGCTTTTTCATTCGTAATCTGTTTACATTTTACTTCCTGTTGCTGGTCCAACCGCCTGCTGCAATGGCCCCACAGTTCCATCCTTACAGGTTAATGAAGGTAATTCTGTCTCAATGTGTCGGTGAGATTCGGATGACAAGGTAATGTTTGGAGATCTCCGGTTAACGAGGAGTGATGTCATATAGTAGTGCTAAAAGCTCTTGTAATTTCAGAGCAATTTCTGTATACCATGCCAGCTCTTGTCGCGTAGACAGTTGTGAGGAGAAGACGGTAATGAGGTGTTGCTGTCAAGGTCAGTGCAGTAATCCTGACCAAGTACCATGAAGGTAACGAGCCAATTACTTGTCATTCCTCCCCGGTTCCACCCTGCCATGTAGTGGCCATACCTCAAAAGTATCAACGACACATTGCGTTTCGATAGCAATGGGGAAACGGATATGATAACGCCCTAAACACATCACTTTGTCATTACAGTGATAGACATCAGCTGTGAGTCGTTTGGCGGTGGTCTGATGCAAGGTTGGTTGGGTAATTTATATGCGTCGCTCATAAAGCAAAACATATGTATAGGACACCAAGGTCACTCTAACGCGAGGGCGATACAGATGTTGGTGAAAGAGAAACTTTCCAAATTCTCACGGAAGTTAACCGAAACGGAAGCACACGGGGCGAACACAGTAACCCATCACACTTTGTGAAACGTTTGAAATGGGATATACTGTTTCACCATCGGCACGAGGAATTTTCAACCGAGTCTGCTTAAAGCATGTAATGAACATTCATAAAGTTGCTTTATGCCCAGCACCACATCAAGCTCAGAGTTCACGCGTAGGTAGCAAGGCTTGTGATTTTTTTTTTTCGTTGGAGGATTAGGGAATTACTGAAGCATGTGCAGGGGAAACAATATTAAAGGCAGCATCCAACTTGGTGAGCTGAGGTGATTAATCAGTAGGTATACGTGTTTAGGCATACCTGCTTACCTAAGTATTCCTACTTGGTTTATCTTTTTATCTATTTAGGAATGTCTACTTTGTCGATTTTCTTTCTTTGAAAGTTTTTCTTTTGATTACATATCTTTTCATTTATTTTGTAGATTTGTCAGAGACAAGAAATACTGAGCATTTATGTATTTCTGCAAGGAAAAAAAATCCAGGCCATCTTGGATGAAACAAAATGTAGAGTATAGGAACGTCAAAAATCAGTTTGAGTCTTTAGGTTAAAAGCGCAAAAGTTATAGAAAAAAAAAAGAAAAGAGGAAGGGATGGAATTTCAGAGCTTCGCTGTTCAACGAGGGAAGGAAGTACTGTAACGGTTGATCACACAAACTATGGGAGGCAGCAGCCAGTCCCGTGGCGCGAATCTTCGCCTCAGTGGGTAGGGCACACTCAGCCAGGAAGGTAATGAGAATAGAGATTAACTCTAGATACATTCGAAGTATTGACACTTGATGAATGCAGATTAACTGTAGACACTATTGAAATATTGCCATTTGATGGCGGTAGGGACGGGAAAATAAGTGAAATTAGAAGCTCGTTTGACGTCATTCATGTTCTACTACAAAGACTTCTGTGGGAATACGTCGTTCAGTTAGTGGACCAACTGTCTCCGGGAAGTTGGGAGAGGACTGTATACCTCCAGAGATCCAGTTATCCGACCTATACAAACATCTGCAGTGTTTCATGGCCCACTATACAACGGGGAAATATTACCTGTGAAAACAGTGTGATCCAAGCTATTGTTTGATGGGTTAATGTTTACACCTGAAACACTGCACCTGCTGGCGTCTGCACCTAGCCCCAAGCTAAGTAAACCTTTTTCGTAAAAACTTAATTATTTTCCGGTGTGTTTCTACACGGTAATTTACCTCTCAGCAAAAGTCAGTGTTTACTTATCTTAAGAGACCTGGAGTGGTCATAGTAATGGCCGGTCAGAAATAATTACCTCGTTACTCAAATGTAACCAAGTGTATGTGAACGAGATTTACTACAAGCTTGCCATAGCAAGACATTCCCAGATGGCACGATGACTGGCTGTGTCTGGAATGGTGGGTCGGGACACAGAGGGAGGCCGCTCTTGTCCTGGGTCAGGGAGCCTGCTCTTGTGATAGTTTGGAACTCGGGAGAGACATGGGAAAGATGCTCTTAAGTTAGGTCGGTACACAGACACAGGTAGGTCGTTCTTACAGTCGTGTAGTGTTCACTTTATTCTTAAACGGTCTGACAGACAGAGTTCTGTGTACTCTAAATAAATTTGGTTGTGGAGTGGGGACTACTTTTTGTAAAAAGGGTGTCATTGGTCTCCTCGTATGTAAATGTCGATGAAACTCGCCGATTATATTAGAAAAAAATAACGATGTTAGGCAAAAGTTATGAACTATTTGATAATAAGAGAATGTAGCAAAAGAACAGTAAATTACAGAGAGAACAGTGTATTAGTTGCAGAAACGACGTTATTAGGCTCCTTATTTGATTACTTTGGAAAAAAATAGCGAGCTTTGTGGGGGAGCCAGGAACTAATTGATAGTTGAGAACATATAAAAGAAGAGTTATATAGTCGAAAAAGAACAAGGCAAAGACCTTTCTTGGCATGCCAAAGCTGCAACAACGTTAAACACAAGGCGATGGTTTAATTTCTCCATAAGCGAGGAATGGCAGTATCCTATTTCCTTTTACTAAATTCTTTCATGCAATAGCGAGTTAGACTTTATGAATTCTACATAAGTTGTCAGGAGAGTTATAGATAAAAAATTGATATAGAAATAGCGAGAAGAATACAGTAAGATAAGTAATTAACACGAAATGTTGAAAAAATGCAATGCTTTTGTGTATAACAGAATGGCGTAAAGTTACCATACAATTTGTTGGCGGAAGTACGATGGATAATTTATGCAATTCAAAATATTGTTATGCATGAGGAAATGTAGCGATTAGAAATGTAATTACCACTGTATTACTTCGATAGTCTTCTGTGTTGTGTGAAAGGTACGTGTTGAATGTATGGGCTAGGCGGCGCGCCTGGCGGATGGCGCGACTCACTTGTTGGAAGCGAGGCATTGTGGGACACCGGAGACCGGGAGGACGGATGATAAACAAACGACTAGTGCGGCTTGCGGGTGTGTTTTGTAAGCCCCATCGCGTCCATCTGTAATGTACAGTGCTGTGCCCCTCTATAAGTGCATCTTGAAGCCCTTGTGAACTTCTGTAAGTGCATCTCTAAGCCCTCGGGAACTTTATAAGTGCCTTTATAGGCCCGGTATGATTCGTGTGAGTGGACGTTGCCCCCCTTCCTTGCCATAAAGTGCCCTGTATTGTGCCCTCTTTCGTTAATATACAAAAGTTCACGTGACTACTGTGTTTCCCTGCCCACCTTCCTTCTCCATTAAGTGAGTTCATCGCTATTGAGTACCACCGGACCCACAAGTCAGTGTATGAGGTGAAGGAAAAATTTGTTACAGCCCCCTTCGACCTTGTGAAGAGGGTATCCTGACAAGCCTTGAGCCTCTGTGAAGTGAGTTCGACGAGGGGGCTGCGTAACAATATGTTCACTATACTCGACATACACTTAAACCACTTTTCAGAGTCATGTAGCAAGTATAATCAATAATGTTTTACAGTTAAGCTGATCAAGATATCAGCCTCTACACTAATAACAACAAACACTAAATGACTGAAAATCGCTGTTCTTCAGCTGCCAAGGATTGTCCTATACAGGAAGGTAAACAGCGGGCGTGACGTCTTTTCTAATTTCTCTTTGGCTAGCATTCTACTATTGATATTTTTGAAGACTGCTTTTGATTGTGGTACAGGACCACAAATCTTATTGGGTTCTTACAATGAATATATTCCATTTAGGTTACAGTTTGTACTTAAGACATTTAAATAGTCCAACAAACGTGACATCATTAATTTGCCACTAGTACAAACGCCCAGTGTGGAGAACTGTCATGGGATTGGTCCGTTTAACGACTTCAGTGTCTCGGCTAATACAACTGCACGAAGTTCTGGGTAAAGCTTTTTGTTACTTGAAGTGGTTTGCCTTGGTAAGTAGGATAACCTTTAAAAATTGATAGAAACCCAACGGTAATTTGGACACAGACATGATGAAATAGTATTATCAGGTTTTATATAATTTTGAAACTATCATCACTAATAAGGAGACTGGTTGTCTCGAACGGAACTAACAAGAACATGATATACTCCAAACATGTGTAATGCAAGACTACTAACAGGGGGCCCTGAAAGGAATTCTATCTGGGGGAACAAAATTTCTTGCGGGCCCCCTTCCTTTCTCCATTATTCATCCTGTTATCATCCACTATGGTTTTATGTCATGAGCTGTAAGACATAAAAGGGTATGGAAGATGACAGAGGGGTGGAATGAAGCGCTCTGTTGATTTTCTGCATTTTCTGATACCCCAGGAATTTCCCGGGCCCCCTTTTGAACACTCGGGCCCGGGTACGATATTCCCCTGCACCCCCTTCTCAGAGGCCCTGATATTTTTTTAGTCTACTAATACTGTAAATGAATAAATCAAGTATGGACTACTGCCATCGGTGCTTTCCCTTAAATGTAGAATATACGTATAACAAAACTGCACAGTCTTTGCTAGAAAAATAATTCCCATTACTGAATTGGATCTCGTAACTAATTGTAAAGATCGAAAATTACGTGATTATCTTACTCCACAATTTATCTTCTTCATCACTGTAAAGAATCAGACTAATGCTACCACAAAAGCCCTAAAGATTTCTCACAAGATTTAAAGTTAAAAAATAGGCTGGCTGACCAAGTCAGTCTAAGATATGATTAGGCAGGTAACTTGCTTGGCTTCCTTCCGGCAGTAGTTAGCAGTATCGAGTGAAAACCATTGAGTCTAGTGTAAGTCTGTAATTCATATGGTCAAGGGTGACCCTCTCTGAATACATTAAGCCATTTTCTCTAGAACTATATATCACGCGAAAGGAAAAAATCTAATTTAGATAACTGCTAAATAACTGGATACTCTTACGTCAGACTCTGTTCTGCATAAAAAAGAACAAACTTACATAACAGCTTCTGCACATTTGACTGGTGAAATTTAGTCCAGCTGAAACAGACTTCATCTTGGCAGAATTATTCTCTTTATCCAAACAATATTGTTAGTATTATTTATGATTATTATTTGTAT
>JAUUDW010412304.1:0-11474 GCA_032361385.1 Panulirus guttatus | reverse complement strand
AAAACAAAGAACATCTAATGAGCCCCAGACATTGTGATAACTTAATCAGAGGAACTGTTAGACCTCTATTAGATTTGTGTCAGCAGAATAGTAAAGCAATAACTGTAGATGTGTGGATGGAATGGAATGATTTGATTTTACCTGTATCAGTAACAGTCCATAGGAATTCCTCATTTCTTCATAGGAAAGCTCAGCCAAAGAGTATCCAGTCTGTCATATGCAATATTGCTTTTGATATAATGAGGCTCTTTAACTCTCATCCAGAAATGAGTGAACCCTTGGAAACTATTGAGTACAAAGGGCTTTTACAGTTCTTCACACAAGTGCAGTCAGACCCTGATTATGATCCTGACCAGGACCTCTCTTTGGATCAGCTGGTGAAAGAGATCAACTTGAAGGATGAAAGTCAGGGAAAACTGCTTGGAATACTTATCAAGAAGGAAGACATCTTCTCATCACAAATTTGCCAGGAGTGTTTGAAGGAGCACGGTACAATAATTGATTGTGATACAAGGCAGGATCTCTTAGTCAGATTCATCCAAAATATCAGAGCAAGAGGACACTGCAGTCAAGAATGGCTAGATGTAAGTAGATATTAATAATAGTATATATGTAATTGTAAGCAGCAACCACAAACTTTCGTTACCCACACAAAAAACACTTATGCTTTTTAATGCAAGCCTGCCTTGACTTACTTGACATCCATTTCCTTTCAACAGCTTTAGGCCCCTCCCTGCTTAGCCAATCCACTTAATAACCAACCATCAAATGCTAATCAGGAATAAAAAGTTCACCCCTGCTTCCCACTTTAGCAGCCTGCACTTGCAGATCCCCAATCCCATAACAAACACAACATAACCATATATATTCATAGTGGAATGACTTTTAGAAACTAGATAACCACAACCCCAACTCAGTCTTGAATGCCACTCCACTAGACGTACACTCGTCAAAAACTGCACTCCCCAGACATGTACAGAGTACACTTTCTTATCTTCATTTTGGATTTCATCCATATCTCCAACGTTACAAACATTGATTCATTGTTCCCAAGACACAATTCCTACACTCACTTTACATAGACATACATATAGCATCACCTCATTTCTTGACCTGCGGTCTTGCGTGGTTGTTGTGGCTAGCTTCCTTAGCACTGTGGGAGCCCCATAGATGAGGATCCTGGGGCAGGAAAATGTGTGTGTGTGCATATATATTTTTTTGGTTAAATTTTATGTACCTATCCCCTGGACCCCTTTTATGAGCCTGTCCCTCCTGTACTCCTCAATCCCCAACAGACAAAACACTAATAAAACATACAAACTGAAATGATCTAACAAGGACTAAGCAACTGCTCTCCAACTCATTCTCTTTTTTTATGTTGAAGGCTCCAGTCATGCACAAGACTCCACATCACGGCCAAGCCTTCATTGAAATATAAAGAGGATTATGAAATGGAAAAAGAAAAGAAAGTATTTACGAATTTTTGGGAATGTGAAAAACCTGTCTTTTGAAATGTGCCAGGTCATAGTTATTGGGAAAGACATGAGCAGGTAGAGAGTTCCAATGCTTCAACATGTAGGGAAGGAGGCAGGTATCAAAGCAGCCCACCCTTGAGTTGCTTATAGCCACACAATAATCATGTGATGCAGCAGCTTGCCAAGTACAGCGTAGTCTAGCTAATGGTGTGGGCACACAAGCAGTCAGCTCTTAGGAGCAAAAACCAAAATGATATCTATAGAAGAGGGAAAGTGAACCAACATTGCGGCATAGGGCAAGGGAGTCAAGTTTAGAAGTTAGCCTGGGACAGTTTATAAGTCAGACTGCCTTCGACTCAACTCTCTCAAGTAAGGATGCAGAGCTAGAACCATCCCAAATGTGAGAGCAGTACTCCATACAAGGATGAATCAATCCTTTGTATAAACAGAACAACTGTTCAGAAGAAAAGAAATTTTGACATCTAAACAGGACACCCAGTTTCTTAGAGGCAGACTTAGCTATTCCTGTAATATGAGGTTTCCAAGATAGAATGGATGTTACAGTAATACCAAGTATGTTCATTGAGTCAAGAGATGGAGTTACAGAACCATCAAAGGAGAGAAGAGAGTTTTGAGGAATTATCGATAAGGAGGTAGATGGGTAGAAACTGGGTCTTAGAGGCATTAAACTTAACCAGATTTTGTGAACCCCACTGAGATATCCTGTCCAAGTCTGAGTTTATTGAGGAAGCTGTGTCGAGACGTGATGCAGATTGAGTGAGAGAAGAAGGAGCAGAATTGAAGAATATGAATGAATGCAGTGTTGAGTCATCAGCGAATGAGTGCATTGGATTATTTGTGGAGGACAGGAGATCGTTAAAAAAAAGAAGAAAAAGTGTAGGGGACAGGACGGAACCTTGAGGGATACTGCTTTTGATTGAGAAAAGGGGGGAGGCTGATCCATCAACAACCACAGAGATAGATCAGCCAGAGAGAAAGCAAGATATGAAGGAGCAAAGTGAAAGAGGGAAACCAGTAGAGGGGAGCTTAGAGATGAGACCCTGATAACCTTAGTTATGTCAAGGGCAACTACACTTGACTCCCCAAAATTTTTCAGGGATGATAACCAGATATTAGTAAGATTGGAAAGAATGTCACCCTTGGATCTCGCCTTACGGAAGCCATGCTAGGGGTCAGAGAGAAGACTGTAATTTTCAATATGTTTAAGAATATGGGAGTTGAGGAGGGATTCAAAGACTTTGGAAATGGTGGATGTCAAAGCAACAGGATGATAGTTAGAGAAGTCAGAATTGTCACCCTTCTTAGGGATGGGATGTATCAATGAATGCTTCCAAGGAGAAGGAAAAGTTTTGGTTTTTACAAAGAAATGGAACAGACAGGGATGGATGCCATCTGGACCATAAGCCTTGCTTGTATCCAGAGAAAGAAGTGCTTTTTAGACAGTCTGAAAAGAAATTACCATGAGGGGCACAGGATTAGTAAGAGGAACAACGGGGTGAAGTAATGTAAGAGTCCTCCAAGGTGGAGTTAGAGAAACCAAAGAAGGTTGCTTTGTCTATGGGAGAGACAGATATAGTACCGTCAGGACAGAAAAATGAAGGAAAAGGAAAGGTAGAGTGACAGAAGTTGTTAGGGATGCCCTTTGTTAAAGACTAGAAAGACCTATCAGTGGATGACGACGAGAGGTTATCACACTTCCTCTGATTAAAGGAATGCTTTGCCTCCTGGTTAAAGTGCCTCAGCGATTATGGGCAGTGATAAAAGCTGAATGGAGGTCAAAGGAAGGAGACTTTTTCCAAGCTCGATATACCTGATCCCTTGCCTGAACAGCCTCATAACAAGAAGAGGGGTTAAATGCTTTCATTTCTGCAAGAATAACCTCTGCTATGCATTTGAAAGAAACAGAAGCATCACCACATAAGAGAAACTAATTTCCCTAAGGAAAGTCAGAAAAGAAGTTACATATGTTATTTAAGTCAGCTTTGTTGAGGTGCAAGTATTTATGCTTAGAAGGGGCTGCTGAAGGGGGAGGTGCCATTAAAAGAGATAAATTTAGGAGAGTGTGATCAAATGAGCCAACTGCGGGCAAGATTTGATTATATATAAACATAAGCAAAGAATATACCATCTGCTATGTGCCCAGTACCCTATGGTGAAGAACTTCCCATTCTTGAACCCACAGACTCATTTTCTGAGCAATCAGAAGACAAACAAGATGACCAAATTTGTGTAACATGCAAGCCAACATCAAGAGATCCTGATCTCATATGTACATGTAATGCGACATCTGCATAAATACAAAGGATAATGCAGAATGAATTAAGCGACCTCATCTGAGATCTGGAACTGTGGAAGAGTAAGACAGAACTGCAGAACTGCAACAGTGAAATCTCTTTTGTGGAAATCTCACAGTGTTTGTGTTATGCACCCATCAGAAAGATTTTGCTCTCTCCTTTAAGGCAGAAGGTAACACAATTGCCTGCAATGATGTATATGTTCTGATGGTAGCACTCAATATGAATCATAACATTTTGGAGTGGAGACTGTTCACTGGCTTATTAAGACCGAGTCCATAAGCTGTTCTGCTGCAAAACTGCAATTTGTTGCCCATCAATTCAATATCAATGTAGTCCATACGAAAGAATCATACAACAACATGAAGCATATTCTAAAAAGCATATATTACAAGAAAAACCAAAGACAGCTTTGTGGCAATTTGAAGGCTGTTGCTTTCTTTCTTGGACTGTAACAGGGCTACACAAAGTTTTACCATTTCCAGTATGAATCAGAGAGCTGAGCAAATATTTCACATTACAACAGAAAAACTCTGCTTCTTGAAAGTCACTGGAACCAGGAATAAATAACACACAGCACTTACAAAAGGTAGAAACCAGCAAAATTTTGCTGCCGCCTCTGCACATCAAACTGGGCCTCATGAAGAACTTCATTCAGGATATGGATAATTTAAGCCAGGGTTTAGGTACCACTGAGGCAAATTCCCATGTCTCAGGGATGCAAAAATCAAGAAGGGTGCTTTCATCAGTCCACAGATCCCTGAGCTCTTCAAAGACAAAAAGTATGAATGCATCCTCAATGTTGATGAGAAGAGAGCATGGAGTGCTTTCCAGTTGGTTGCAACCAACTTTCTTGGAAATATCAGAACTGAAAACTACAAAGAACCTGTGGAAAACCTTTTGTCACCTCATCAGAAAATGGGCTCCTGGGATATGTTTTCTCCTTTCTCTACTGGATTTTTTCAAGTAAACTGCAGCACAGTGAGCAATGAGTACAGCAAACATTTCCATCAAGAAATCTTGGTGATAGAGAAATAGTACTAATGTAAATCGAGTTCAGCAGACTATTGCTGGATGGTAACATGAGATGCTCCAGAACTTGAGTACAAGAAACAGGTGAAGAAGCAACAAATTTAATCAAGGTAAACCAGCGACTGTACCCTGTATCACCGATATATCATGTAATACATGTAAAATGTAAAAAAAGTGAATTTTTCTTGGAAACCACAGCCAATCAAGCATTTTTGTGGTAATTTTTGCATTCAACATCCCAAATTTCTTAAAGGGAAACACACCACCTCCAAAACATAAAAATGTCAAAATTTGTTGATCTGTGCAAAGATGTCCCTGCTGACATTCTTGAACCTAGTAAGATCTGCTGGGAGTGGTCCATTTTCACTATGTACTTAGAAATATGACTGTTAAATTTGATTTGTTCACTTTTCCAGATAATATCCCCATGTATGTACATTAAGGAAAAGTGTATATGCAGTTTATAGTACACAGATGAAGGTGTATATGCTGTATATAGTACATAGATGACAATTCTGCCTATCTTCAGCTTAAAACAAAGTCTCCGCCATCTAGTAATATGACTTACAGATGACGAATGGAGGTAACTTTTAGCATATAAGACATAGGATGACTTTTGGAGACCTTTTTCAGGAGAAAAGTGCACTAATGTGCCAGAATATATAGTACGTATAGTGAAAACTTCTTTCACGGTAAATAATGTTTTTCCAAATCAGAGGCAATGCAATATAGAAAATGCACAATCTCCCCTGAACACTAATGTCAACAACCTATTCCATACTTTTACCTCCCTTAAAGACCTAAAAATACTACCTTACTTCCTGAGGAACTCAACACAGAGATTTTACAACAAAATTCAGAGTAAGTTGTAGATTAAGTTACAATTTAGTATAAATACAAGCAAAGAAAGATGACTATCTTAAATATGCATAAGGGGAAAAGCACAGGTTAAGAAACCAAAGCAGTAGAAAAGAGAAATACCAACTAATGATGGTGAAAATGTGACAAACCTCTTACTTGGAGCAAAAGAATAATCAATTTCAAGCTCTGTTGGCTTCAAACAATTTGATTATTAAGTGCATAAGCTAGTGCTTTGTGGATTACTGAATGTTTATGGAGCTGCATCAGCAAATACCTTGATTCTTACAGATGATATCAAATCACATGATAAAAGGGTTTACCACCCATTTCAATACTTTCAATGCTTTGAAATAGTAATAAAACTATCTAAGACTACAGGATATAAAAATATCCTCTTAAATCTACAAAAACTGTATCATTACACACAAAACAAAACTTCCATTCTCACTAAAATCTACCCTCAAGTTAAGAGGTTATAAATGAATTCATTCATCCTGATTAAATGGATCTGATGTGGCCCTCTGCACCAACTTGAGTTCATAAATGTTTTGCATGTACTCAGATCTATAGGTCTCATGCAAGAGCCAATATTACACAATATTGCCATATCTTTATCCTAGGCATTCTGTACTGTGGATATGAGTTAGAAAGCAGTGTAGCTTACCTTCTGAAATGTGGATGATCTAGATATGTATATCTAACCAATATCCTAAGTGAAATAAAAGGAATTATATATCCTTGTACATCTATACTGTGCAGAAATCTTATCATTATTCATGATTATATCACACTGTGTACTTGTACAAACTAGCTTACGAAAAAATACATACCAAATATCTCACATTAAAAATCACTTACCTAACAGTGGTAGGACCAGGCATATATCCTGCATTAATTTGTATCACACATATAAAACATAAATAGACAAGAAAAAGAATAAAAATTAATTAATAAAAGTACAGTGGCAATTTTGTTTAAGTCAACATTCAAGTCCTGCTTATAGAATAACCATGCATCCCAATCACAAAAAGTAAAAAAAAAATGTTGCCTGTAAAAAACTGAAATTCACTGCAATTTTCGTTATCTTATTCTATTTTGGTTGCAATACGAAATCCACAATTTCCCATGCAATATTCTTAACTTAATAAGTGGAATCATTTAGAAACACTCCCTACCCAAGATGAACAATATAAAATGTTCTAACAATCCCAATCAAAACTCAGTTCTGGGGTAGAAACACTTCTGTTCTCTGATATGATATGCAAAAAAAGACTCATGATCCCCTATCAACCTGATTCAGGAAGTGAACCACCATATATTAGTACATTAAACTACACAATATAAAGGCCTGACATCCATAATTAACCACTCACCAAATGACAGCCAATCACAGACTAACAGTATGGGTTTTGAAGAATGAAAAATGTTTTTTCTACTGTAGGAAATGCCATGTAAGTACCTAAGAGCATTTTTTTTCTAATGTTGAAGGCTCCAGTCACAGACAAAAGTCCACATCAAGGCTGGGCCTTAATTGAAATATAAAGAGAATTATGAAACGGTAAAAAGAAAAAAGGGAAAGTATTTACAAATTCTGAAGGAAAATTTTGAAGGAAGAGAAAGATCTGTCTTTTGATATATGCCAGGTCACAGTTATTGGGAAAGACATGAGAAGGTAGAGAGTTACAAAGCTTCGACATGAAGGGAAAGAAGCAGGTATCAAAATGGCCCACTCTTGAGTTGCCAATGGCCACACAACAATCATGTGACGCAGCAGCTTGGCGAGTACTGCGTGGTCTTGATAGTGGTGAGGGCACACGAGCAGCTAGCTCTCGGGAGCAAAAGACCAAAGTAATACTTACTGAAAGGGATAAGTGAACCAACATATCTGAGTAGGGAAAGGGGATCAAGTTTAAAGGTTAGCCTGGGACAATTTATGAGTTAGATCACTTTCAACTCAACTCTGTGAATTAAGCATACAGAGTTAGAACCACCCCAAATATGAGAGCGGTACTCCATATTAGGACGAATAAATCCCTTGTATAAACAGAGCAACTGTTCAGATGAGAAGTTTTGACATCTAAACAAGGACACCCAGTTTCTTTAAAGAAGCATTAGCTATTCCTGTAATGTGGGGTTTCCAAGAAAGAGTGGATGTTACAGTAATACCAAGCAAGTTCACCCAGTCAAGAGGTGGAATTACAGAACTGTCAAAGGAGACAAGAATTGTGAGGAGTTTTCGATAGAGAGAGTGGCAAAAATTGGGTCTCGGTGGCATTAAACTTGACAAGATTTTGTCTACCCCACTGAGATATCCTGTCCAAGTCTTGAGTTTATTGAGGAGACTGTGTCAAGAAGAGATGCAGATCGAGTGAGAGAAGAGGGAGCAGAACTGAAGGATCTGGATGAATGTAGTGCTGAGTCATCAGCATATGAGTGTATTGGATAATTTGTGGGAGAAAGGAAATCATTGAAAAAAAGAAAAAGTGTAGGGGATGGGGCAGAACCATGAGGGACATCACCGCTGACTGAGAAGAGGGAAGAGGCTGATCCATCAACAACCACAGAGACAGATTGGCTGGAGAGGAAGCTAGACATAAGGGAGCAAATTGAGGCAGGGAAGCCAAAAGAGGAGAGCTGAGAGCTGAGAGGTGAGATCCTGATGCCACACACAGTAAAAAGCCTTAGATACAGGGGGCCTATCAAAAAGTTCTGAGACTAGGCCTATGTATAAGAAAGTACTCACTTGATTCAAGGTTGGGTACCATCCCCTTCAAAATAGTCCCCATTGGAAGCCATACAGCACTCTCAGCACCACTGCCACTGCTGGAAGGCTTTCTGGAAGTCTTGTTCAAGAAGCATGTCAAGCACTTTCTGCAATTCATGCTGGATCTCCTCCACGGTGATAAAACGGCGACCCTTCAGCTGATACTTCATCTTCAGGAAGACGAAGAAGTCGCAATGTGCCAAATCTGTTGAGTAGGGCGGATGTGGTAGGGTCACTGTGCTGTTGCGGCCAAGAAATTCAAGAGTTACAAGAGCTCGATGAGTGGGTGCATTGCCATCATGAAGCATCCAATTGCTCTTGCACCACATTTCAGGATGTTTCTGCCGAATGTCCTCCCTCATGCACCTCAGAACATTGCAGCAGAACTGTCCGTTCATGGTCCGGCCATTGGGGATGAATTTACAGTGAACAACCCCACAAATGTTGAAGAAAACGATGAGCATGCTCATGGTCACACTGTGGACCTCCCAGGCCTTCTTTGGTCCTGGAGATTTTGGGCTCTTCCACCACAAAGACCGTTGTATGGTCTCCAGGTCATACCCACAGACCCAAGTCTCATCCCAGTGATGACCCTCGACAAGAAGGTTGGATCATCCAGCGCATGCTGATGGAGATCTTGACAGACCTTGGCACAGTGCTCCTTCTGATCAGATGTCAGAAGCCTGGGCACGAACTTTGCAGCAATGAGGTGCATGTTCAAATCAGATGATAGGATTACCTGCACTGTTCCGTATGACACATCAATGATGGCAGTACTGTCCTTAATGGATCTCCGATGATCCTCATGCACAAGTTGCTAAGTTGTTTCCACATTTTCAGGGGTTGAGCTTGTGGAACGTCGCCCAGACCTCTTGTCGTCATCCAAAGAGATTCTGCAGCTTTTGAATCGTGTGTGCCACTCGAAACACCTTGCATAACTCATTCCTTCATTGCCATACACATAACGAATCATATCAAAGGTCTCAGTTGCAGATTTACTGAGTTTGACGTAGAATTTGATGTTGCTCTCTGCTCTAGTTTTGTGTCCATGATGAAATCGCAAATGTGCATGTGCATATGGTCAAAAAAACTCCTATGGAACAACACACAATGTTCACAGAATGACTCCACTCAGCAGACTAACTGATGACGGTTACATCTAACAGTCCCAGCATGCACAACACCACACTGCCATCTGTTGGTGTGCTATGGAACTAGTTTCAGAAATTTTTGATACCACCAAGTATGTATGGATAATGGTGAAGTGCCTGAGAATTGGCAGATGCATGTATAGTGCCAATGTACAAAGATGAGGGGGAAAAAAGACAAAGGCGAGTGTTCAAACTACAGAGGCATAAGTTTGTTGAGTGTACCTGGTAACTTGAATGGGCTTGTGGTGATTAAGAGGGTGAAGGACTGTACAGAGTTTTAGTGTTGGGAGGAACACCATGGTTTGAGGAGTGATAAAGAATGTGTGGATCACATGTTTGCTTTAAAGAATGTCTGTGAGAAATACTTAGAGAAACAGTAGGATTGTTATGTGGCATTTATGAATCTGGAAAAAGCATATGGTAAAGTTGATGTAGATGCCTCAAAGAAGGTCTCTTGCATATATGGTGTGAGAGGAAAGCTATTAAAAGCAGAGACAAGTTTTCATTAAGATTGTACGGGATGTGTGCATTTCTGTACCTCATGTCTGTGTTAATGTCAGACAAAGTAATACCCCAGTTACTACTACCCTTTACAGTGCTGTTTCCTTATAGTGCTCTTGCTTGCATTTGGAGCTCTTAATTCTGCTTGAATGCTTAACAAAAAATTTATGAAAATCCATAAAAGAGTCAAATGTCACAAGTCCAAACAATCAAAACAGCAATTGTCTGTCTCTTGTTGCAAATTTTCTCAATATCCTCCCACTCATTATATGGCTTGAAAGTACTATCTTTTAAATAAGTTACTTGAATCAAGGATTTTCACTGAAAATCATTCCCAAATCTCTAACATTTGTTTCACTTTATTTCTTTTCCTATAGGACTTTTCTGTCTATCTATCTATCTATCTACCTATACCTCTGATGCCTGTTCCCTCCGGGAACTTCCATCAAGGGGTGGCCATGGCAAAAGAGTTTCCACTGATCCCTGTCCTTACATGCCTCCCTCGCATACACCATTTCATGAATTCTTTCACTATTTCTCTCCTACCAGTATTCTTCCATCCTATTTGCCCATGCCATAGGTGGTCTTAAAAAGCCACAGTGACATCACCATCCTAGTTATTTGTACTATCATACACTCTCCCAAAGACTCCAAGTATTGTATTCTTTCCACATGCCCAAACCATCTCAAGAATATTTTGTTTCACCCACTCTACCACTCATCAATTCATTCCCCGTGCATTCCCTGCCATACCACATCTCTCATACACTCTTCAAACTCCATCATTCTATCTAGTCACACCACATGCTCCTCTCAAATAGCTCATTTCCACAGGCTGGATTCTTGACCTTCATGATTCATTCCATATCCATGTTTTGGCTGCATAGGTCAGAGTTGGGAGGACCATGCTGTCCCTTAGTCCTCTCTTCACTTCCATACTTACACCTCTGCCCTTCATTATTCTACTGAGAGACCCAGTGATGCCTCTACCCTGTAGTGTTCTGTCCCTCATCTCTCCTTCCATAATACCAAACTTACCCAGGACAGATACTGAAAGATACTTAAATTCTATCACTTCTTCTAGTCTTTCTCCCCCCATATCCGAAGAACAATTTAGTACAATTTCTCCTTTCACTCAATATAGTTTTACAAAATTTATACTTTCACTCTGTTTCCTTTCAAATGCCATTACTTTACTTTTACTTGCATTTACCTTCAATTGTTGGCACTTACACACATCATAAAACACACGTACAACCTTCTGCAACTCCTATTCACTTTCAGCAAACAACACAGTATCATCTGCAAACAGGTTTGCTACTAGCCACTATATCTCACTACCACACCATATCTACACCCCTTTTCCCTAGTTTTG
>JAUUDW010412194.1:0-12792 GCA_032361385.1 Panulirus guttatus | reverse complement strand
GATGTGGCCTCTCTCTGTTTACTCTTGGTGCTATCTTGCTAAAACAAGTGAAAAGTCACCTTTGGTGAGGTTGTGTCTTCAGAGTACAACCACATCAAAGAACTTTTCATCCCAAAGGAGTCCCTCCTTTCCCTGCGAGTGATTGCAGTGCAGCCTTGAAGTTGCAAGACTCCCCTGGAGAAGAGGTCCTTGGGCTTGATAATGATAATTATAAATCTTTAACATTTTCTTTCAAACATGTTTGTTATTTCCTGTGTGCAAGGGAGTGCAGAAAACAGATGACTGAGCTTTAGAGAGAAAAATTATTGCTTGGCTTCTTTTCTCTGTTCCTCATTTTTGGAAAGTAGTACAGGAGTGGTAAATAGTTAGATAGATAGATATACAGCTAGTTTATGATTAATGCAGTCTGATATACCCATGAAATTAATTATCACATGAACTAAGAAATATACGAAATCTCTATGTAATGCATGTCTTTAATAAGATTTGCGAACCAGAGAGAAGTCTCATTACATATTGCATGATATCATAACATGGTGCATTGCGTGGGGTAGGATCAGGATGGAAGGCTTGAGGAACTGCAGGAGCAGGACGAGGTCAACAAGCACACCATAGCAACTCTCAATGCAAAATTACAACATATGATGCAGAATTTGAACGATCAAGACAACAAGATGCTAACGTTACATGTAAGTCACCTTTTATACAGAAGATAATATATGGTGTGAGGATGTTTTGAGAGATTCTGAAGAGAACACTTAGGGATGATTAGTAGAAATTTCCTGGAAATAAATGTACATATTTTCCATGACTTAGTATGTCATATTTAGTAGTCCATATGATCTTCATGGGCAAGAAATTGACATAACCTTAAAGGTTGCTGCTAATCTTATGTTAATTACTGAATATCTTGCAGAAGCAGCAGCATGCAAGAATAGAGGAACTGACAGAGCAAACTGAAGTGGATCAGAAAACTATCTCTACTCTCATGAAAAATGCTGATCAACTGTCACAAAAACTAAAAGAAAGCCAAGAAACTGTTTCTTGGTATCAGGTATGCTAGGAGTTAAATTTCAAAAGACCCTTAAATTTCATTGTATATATTTATTGATAATCCAGTCCAATATTCTCATCAGTATATCCCATACTTTGACTATGAGAGGCATCACAGTCATCTGCAGGCCCAATTGCAGCAGAAAGAAAAGGAGCATGAGGAACGTGAGAAGGTCAGCCAGCAGAATATCATTTCACTGAAGGAGGAGATGGATAGTGTGATCCAGAGGCAGGAGGCTGACCAACAGAAAATGCCGGTACGTAGGGCAAATAAACCATACATAGTGTGCTTAGGAGTTATTAGAATATATACATATATGCATATATCTAGATTTGTTTCTATTACCAAGTTGGTTCTCCTGCTTTAGTGAGGTAGCATCAGCAACAAGCAACAGCCTTATCTTCACACACCTACTCTCTACCAGAGCTTGCTGTCTGCAGCCAAATACCCACAGACAGTTCTTTCTGTGGTGTACCTTGACCACTTTATATGCCCTGGTTCAGCCTAAAACTCTCCTCTTGCCCCACATATCAAAGCTCTTTGCCATGTACTATGCTCTATATAGTATGGTATGTGGTAACATATGTGCAGTATACTAAATAATATGAATTGTCACATGCTTTGCCCAACAGATTATGAGCTAATATATGTATGATACGCAGTGCACTTAATAACATAAAAATTACTGTAACATAGGTGCTGTACAATACACAGTATGTACGTGCTCCACACTAAACAGCATATGATGATATGTGCTGCAATATACACAATTTATATTGATATATGTACTCTTCCACAAACAGAATAGTAAAACAATATATAGGGTTTGCAGCATACTGTGACAAATACTCTACACTTCACAGTATGAGAGAGGTGCAACAGTGGTAGCACTACAGAAGAGGGAGGCAGCCCAGAAGCAAACCATCAAAGCCCTAGAGAACAGGTTGAGCCACTTGACACAAAAGATGGCAGATGCCGAGCAGGCATCACTGACTGTTCAGGTACTTTGTCATATATTTTATATATCTAAGACCTTGTGATAAATTTAAGTAATGCAACTGATAAACATTAAATTATAATTGTTCTATTTACTTTTCAATTTTTGTACAAAATTTTTTGAATCATTTGACATGAGTGAGAATATGAGATGATAGCTAAATAGTGTACATTAAAAGCAATAGGATCAGTGGAGCATGTAGTACAGTATGGAGCTGACGTGCTTTCTTTAAGCTGAACTGAGGTATGTGAAGCAGTCAGGGTAAACCATGTTATAGTCTATGGGGCTTACCTCTGAATGGTAGGCACAAATTTGATATATGATATGTCACATCTAGAGAATGGATGAGTGCAAATGTCATTTCGTATGCAATCAACCTACCTCACACCACATATTGTCTTTAGGCATTTTATTTCCAATGCATCCTTCCATTTCTATTCTTTGTACTGAAGGTCCAAGACTCATATCCCTGCAACACCCATCTTTTTTACTATTGTTTGTAAATATTATTTGTGTTACAGGGAGGGAGTTTTACACTCATGTTGCTCTGTCTCTTAACCTTGTATATGTGTACATTGTTTTAATTCCTATGTATGTTTTCACACACACACACACACACACACACACACACACACACACACACACACAATCTTAGTCAATGCCAGGTTCCCATATTATTGACTGGTCCTAAGGGAAGGATGATCAGCTGGGTAGACTGTGGACTGGTTGCCATGATCAAGATTCAAACTTATATGGGTCTGATCCCAGGCAGCCCTTGCTTGTGTGATGGTCAGTACACTAACTGCTACACCCCAACAAACAAAAACCCCTCTTTCCTCATATTCCTTGATGCACTTAGGACCTTCGCTATCTTTCCTATCTTTTGACTTGCTTCAGCCTCCATGGTTCCATCTACTGCAGTGCCACGTCATTGTATGTAAAAAGTACTCCATTTAACTCCAGATCATTCCCATTCAAGTTCACACTCAAATCATCCTTTCTCTTCCTTGTGCTAAACCTCATAACCATTCCTTTTATTCATATTAACTCTCATCTTCCTCCCTGTGCACACTCTCATAACCAGATATCAGCTTCTGCAGTTTTTCATTCGAGTCTCCCATCAGAGCCATGCCATCTGCAAACAGCAATTGACTCACCTTCAAGGCACCTCCATCCCCAATTTATTTCAAACATACCCCTTACTCCAAGTTCCTCATACTGAGCTCCCTCACCTCCCCATTCATGAACAAAGTAGATATCCATGGTGACATCACACACCCTTGATGCAGACCCACCTCCAATTGGAACAACATACTCTCTTCCCTTCCAACTCACACACATGCCTTACTCTTCCTGTAAAAGATCCTCCCTGCATTTAGCTTTACTTTTACACCATAACTTTGTAACACCTACCAAAGGGTCTTTCTCTCAACCTTATCATATTCATTCTCCAGATTCATAAATGCCAAGTATATCTTATGCAAATTTTTAATGCCACACTGCTCCTCCCCAAGTTGATTCTCTGTGTATGCCTCCATCAGTCTATTCACCTTCTAGATACCATACCAGGTATACTCAACACATGTACATCTCTGTAATTTGAGCATTTACTTTTGTCCCCCATGCCTTTATATAAGGACACTATATATGCAATCTGCCAGTCCTCATGTACGTCACCCATCCATATATACACTGAAACTTTAACTAACTAATTGACAACACTAACACCTTCTTTCTTAAAAAACTCAACTGCAATCCCGTCCACTCCTGCAGCTTTGCTACACTTCATCTTTCACAAGATGATACAACTACGTTTCTTTTCACCAAACCATTTGCTGTGACATTTTCACTCCATATACAATCTCATCCCAATCGCACCATATCCTCTAACCTGTCTTGTAGCATGTTCAACACTCCTCCGAAATACTCATTTCATCTCTTTATCGTGTCTTCTTTAAATGTTACTACTTTTGATCTTCTCTCCTTACATTCACTTCCATCTGTTCTCGTGTTATCTTTACACCCTTCACTTCTTTCCAAAATTTTTCCTAATCTTCTTAAAGCTCACCAATACTCCCTTACTACATCTCTCATTTGCCCTCATTTTCAGCTCCCAAACCTACCTATTGACCTCTTGCCACTTACTCTTGTACATCTCCCCACTCATTTTTGCTCCTTCCTTGCAGATGCCATCCATACACCTCTCTTGTATCACTAATAATATAACTCCCTCATCCCACCACTCATTACCACTTTTTCTTATGCCCAAATCAAACCTTCCAAAACTAAACATTTCACTGGCACATGTAAACATTACTTTCTTAAATAATTTCCATTCCTGTTTCCCTGATTTCATTTACTCTCTCTTTATAGCATTTGTCACTCAATCTCTTAATATCTCTGCACACAAGCTTCTTTTCCAAGTTCACTCACTTTCACCTCTTCTTTCTCACACATTATTTCCTCTTTACCTAAAAGTTATACAAAATTTCACAGTTTCTGCCACAGAAAAGGATTAAACACCTCTCCAGCGGTCCATCTAAGCATGTTCACACCGATCAACCTTTTCTTTAAAAGCCCATCAGCTAGAGTATAATTAGATAATTTCAGTTGATGACAGCTTATCACTGTAAACTTATACATGCACCTTTTTTAATCCAGGATTTCAGCCGCAAATCCCTAATAAGCACAAAACTCAACAAGCTGTTCCCTATTTTCATTTACACCAGAAACCCTATACCTTGCAGTTTTACCCTCAACTGTCACATCATCCAAAAATCAGTGTAAGTATGCATATTTTTTTGCTCAATATGTGTATTCATATTGGGCTATATACTTGTCCTGGCCAATAAAACATATATTGCTGTGCAGAAGGAGCAGCTGGAGACCATCAGTTCACTCAAACAACAGTTGGAGAAGCAGATGCAACAGAATAGTGGATCAAGTGACTTGGAACAGGTCAGACTCATCATATTAGTAGTTTGTTGATATTTCAATCTTTACATTTGTTTTACATAATATGTCTTGAAATACTCATCTGGATAAGATATGCATCATGATCATCACTAAAAGCATATACATTCACTCCCCATTATGTATTTAAGTGTTCTCTGTTTTCCTGACATGTTCAATATCTTTCACCGTGTTTTACAGAAGTTTTTTGTTTCATCAAGGTCCATACATCTATGCTGCCATTTTGCTATGTTCTCATCCATAGACCCATGTGTTTGTTCATATATGAGAGTATTATTTTCTTCCTTTCCATTAACAGAAATCACTCTTTATGAGACAAAAAATTCATGATGAAACAAGCACAGCCTTCTGTTATCTATGATACTGATGGCACAACAATGTATCATGGACTTTTTATGGCTAAATATACTTTTGTACTGTTTTTCTCATTCTGTGAGGATGAAAATGTTTTTATACAACTTGATAGAAATAGTCATTTAGAAGTGGAAAGGAAACTTTATTGAGAAATTAAGAGGTTTAAGCAAGCATTTTTCTCTATGGCAGGATGATCAGGCAAAATTACAAGAATTTATGGAAGAAGACTATAGGAATAAGCTTGTCATAGATGCATTAAATAAAAAGGTTGATCAACTCTCGGCTGAGCTGAAGAAGAACTATTCAAATTTCTTTTCTTGGCAGGTATGTTTATAGTTTTCTTATGACCAAATGAAAATATTCATTTGTTAATGCAGTGGTTCCAAGCCTTTTTCAGTTGGTGTATCCCCTTCTCAATGAAGACTCATAATGTATGAATAAAACAGATTTATTCTTTTATATCTTTATTGGTAAATCTTGGCAAAATGATACACCTTTGAGCATATCTTATGTGCCAAAGCAGTGTTCTTACACAAAACAGCCCAAAGGCAATATACCTTTTACTCCTTAAAATGTGCCTCACGTACACTCTTATGAAGCTTCATGTCCTCTTTAAAGGTCAATGGACCCATGTTGGGAACCAGTGAATTAATGTATCAACTTAAGTAATTCTTGTGAGATTTGTATAGATCCCACATGCTACATTTGTCTTACACCAAAATTTTTACAGGCTCAGCAGAAAGAAAAGGATAAAGAACATGAGGAGCATGAGGCAGCCAGCCAGCAGACCATTGCAGCATTGAAGCAGGAGGTCAGTCTTCTCTCACAGAGGCTGGGGTCATCCTACCAGAGTACCAACAGTTGATCAGGTACATCTGACGAGGATCTGCAGTAACATTGTGAAAGTGCTGGGTTATGATTAAGCCGAACAGACAGAGATGGGGTTTGTGGAATGAATGCTAAAGAGAAGCTCATGATGAGCTTTTTGATATTGTTCTAGGATATTTATACTTTCCACTTTTCTTGCTCTTAAGAAATACACAAATAATTGTGAAAATGCAAGTTTTGACGTATGAAAGACTTTCTCTTCAGGGAGGTCCCATGATAGAATCTGTAGGATTGTTTAGGGTTAAAAACTCATGAACCCTTGCCCTCCAGTGATATAAGTGCCTCTAAACCATTGTTCACTACTTACTTGGTGTAGCAGTGTGCTAGGCCCATACTCATCCGCTGGCCTATCAGCATATTCCATGCTGCAATGATGTTATCATCCCATATGGTCTGGAAAAACTGAGGCATCAGCCGTAAGAAATGCATAGCTGAAGGAGGTTCTAATGCCATGATTGTCTATTTCAGTCTGGGGCCACAAAAGTTACAAAAATAGTGTGCAAAACACATTCACTTAGTTGTAGCTGTTCCAGACCATGATCAGCACATCTGTGGCTACTGCCCCTTGGTTGAATATCAGAGAGATACAGGATGGCAACAAAGCGTTTATTTTGTGGTCAAGTCATCCATCCCTAATGAAAGGATCCAACTGAATAAATCTATCCCAGTAGACATTCTGTTGTCATGGATATCATTCTTGGTAGGGCATCTGCCCATACCTGCAAAGTCCTTGTAGACAGGATGCCAGGAGAAATATGCTTTTGCATAGTGCAAGGGAGATTCATTAGGGAATGGACTGCCACAGAGTTGTACATGAATGTGCTGTCCTGTTCCCTTCTACAAAGGTAAGGGGAACAAAAGTGAATGCACAGATTACAGAGGTAGAAGTTAGTTGAGTATACCTGGTAAAGTGTATGGGAGAGTGGTAATTCTGAAGATTGTGGCATGCACAGAACATCTGACTAGGGAAGAGCAATGTTGGCTCAATAGAAGTAGAGGATGTGTGAACCAGGTACTTATTTTCAAGAGTTTATGTGAGAAATATTTGGAGGAAGAGATTTAATTGTGTGTGGCACATATGGATCTGTAGAAGGTACATGATAATGTTGAAAGTGAGGGCTTTTTGAAGGTGCTACAAATACTTGTGATAAATGGAAAGTAACTAAATATAACGAGAAGGGCAGGAAGGAAAGCAAGTGAGTGGTTCTTGGTGAAGTTGGGTTTGCATCAAGGATAAATGATGTCACTGTGGTTGTCTAACCTGTTTAAGGATGCGATGGTCAGGGAGGTGAATGTAAGGGTCATAGAATGAGTGGCAAGTCTATGGCTTACTGAGGGTTCCCAACCCAAGCCGTAGAGGTGAATGATTTGTTGTTTGCAAATGACTCGGCTTTGGTAGTAGACTCAAGAGAAAAACTCCTGAAGCTGGTAAGAGTAAATATAAACAAAAGTAAGGTGATTAGATGCAACAGGAAAATGATACAGTATGGTCTGATAGTAAATCTGTATGGAAAGGACCTGGAGGAGTTGGAGTGCTTTAGATACGTTGGAGTGGCCTTGGAACCATGGAGGCTGAATTGATTCATAAGGTGGGTGTGCAGAATGAGGTTGTGGGTGCATTAAGGAGTGTGTGTGTGGAAGATGTTTTTGTCTATTATGCCAAATGTGAGTATGTTTGAAGGTATAATAGCTTGGACAGAGTTGTATGGAAGTGAGTATTAGGCCCTAAATGCAAAATAACAGAAGAGGATGTACATATTGGAAATTAATGCCCAAGGACAGTGTGTGGTGTTAGGTGGGCTGATCACACAAGGAAAAACAGTGTTAGAAAGGGGAATATCACTGAGAAACCTGGCCAAGATGTACTGAAATGGTATACAGAGAGGATGAGCGATGGGAGACTGACTAAGAAGAAGTATGTTTCAAAATTATTGGTACCTTTAGAAATTTAGTGACATTTTTAAATGTTGATGGACTTTCCTTCTATTTTGTATTTGAAGCATAATAGTACAATAAAGTAGTTTTTATATGGGAAATAAGCACTTACCAAATATGAGGCCAACAAGGTCAAAACATGTTAAAGAATATAACCAGATACTATACTGTGAATATTGAAATATCTAAAAAACATTCTGAAATTTTATTTTTTCATTACTTTCCTTTTAAACATAAGAGATATATTTTGCAATAGAACTGTGTACACCAGACCACATTTCATAGGAAGCTGATGAATGCTGTCATTGCTAACAGGGAAAGAAACAGTGGAAAATTTAGATTTTTGTTTTCATGATTTTTCTAGAGCAAATTCCTCCATTATTCTTGGGAAAAGGGGAAAAATGAGTCTGTCTACATATCCCCTGCAATATTGTGGAGGGCAATTAAGAGTGGTAGAAGTAGGAGAGCTGGAAATCCTTCCCGCTTGTACTATTGATTTCCAAAAAAGAAGTGGCGGAGAAAGGGGCAAAAAAAGGATCTTTCTCTTCGGTCAATCATTTATTCCTAACGCTTACCTTATTAAGGTGGAAAGTACTAAATAGATATGAAAAAAATAAGAAAGACATATGACATGATGTCGCATGGGCCACATGTATAGTGAGAGTGTGTGTTCTTAGAATTATCTTTAATACCTGAAGAAGGTGTTAAAGATTTTTTGGTTAGTGGATGTAGCTTGATGTTGATGGCCTTAATGACCCTGCCAGTTGATAGGCCTAAACCCCAAACAACCAACCAACCATGATGTCACAAACTGGAGACACTTTGTTATTTCATAATTTGAAATCTTCTTGGGGCCATGTACCACAGAATACTTGGCATAGGTAATCCAGCCCTATTTCATTTCATATGGTGTCAAAGAAAAGGGTTTGTATGTAGACTTTAGTTGTACTAAAGAAGAAAAGTATTAATGTTTGAATATACATATCACATCAATAATGTCATTTACTTATTCATGATAAATTTTCTACCTTTCAGTATTTGTTGGCACCTTGAGGGAAACAAAGCAGTTCAAACTACACAGACTAAGAGAAAAGATGACCTTTACTATGGTGTTTTGGTTTAGCTGAGAACATAAACATGAACATTTAGTTCCAGAATTAAAACTCATTTGGAAATTTAGTGGACTAAGTTATGGAATAAGTCATCTATCAGAACAGTACATGTCCTTAATCTGATTAGCTAGTGAACAGAGTAAAGATGTCATAGTAAGAGAACAGTGAGAAGTTTCATGCAATTAATTTTCAGGCATATACACCAGCAAAACATATACATTAGTAGAGTCACAGGCTATATTGCACTGGGAAAATAAAACCACAAAAGAACAAGTTATGCTGCTGTTCAGTCATTGTCACCTACACAAAATCTGAAAGACACTAGCTGATGAGGGAAGGAGGAGTTATTTAACATTTCTTTGGATTATATTTGGGCAAGTAATTCCATATTTATTGAATCCATACAAAGAAATTTAAAGCCTTGGGACTGAATGCTGGACTCAGTAGAGAAACTTTGAAAAAGTTAACATGAATTAATGTCGTAACTGATATTCCCACTAATGAGGAAGAACTTTCACAATAAATATCTGAGTCATTCTTCAAAATGAATTAAGTTTGCATGAATATGGAAAATACATGATACCAGTGGCAACTGAGATTAAAATGCTAATGTTAAATGACATAAGCAAGATTGAAATGTGAATTCACCCATAAGTCTTTTTATGACAAGTCATAACAAGTGGAGGAGGCTTTAGGAATGCTTGAAATTTCAAGATCCTTAATTGTGGCTACACTGAATTAAAAATGAACACTGCAGGAAAATTGGCAGACATGGAGGCCAAAGTTAAATCACATACTTTGAAAGCAGCAAAGCATGGTGTACATGACTTATTTTTTCTATGAACATATATGAATTTACAGAGGCTCTTAGAAATGCTAATTTCCCAGAAACTTCATTTCTTGTTTCAATAACAAAGAATGGGACCCATACAGAAAACTAACAGCAACTGTGTTGCTTGGTTTTCATACATTATTTGCAGGGCTTGTCAGTTCCTCTTTATGTACAGAAAAAGAAATTACCATCTTGTTCTGAACATGAAAAATTCGATGTATGGTTTCAAGGTAGCTTCTGTAATACCCAAGACAGACTGGACAGCTCAAGAAAGCAAAGAGGGATTAGAGAAATTTGCACAGTACCATTCCATTTACAAGTAAGGTAACAGGACAGCTGTTTAAGATAAGAAAAAAATATGGAAATATTGAAGAAGAAATACCTTCTATGCCCCACCTTAAAAACATCAAACTGATAGACTATGAAATGGTACTGCTTGACTGAAGTGATCCTAAATTTTATCTTTCTTTTTAAGAATGATGAGTTACGTTGAGAATATTGTCTATTATGGGGTTAACTGTATGGTGTGAAACATATTTTTGTATAACTAAATGGGTGTATTCGAGATTTATATAACCTAGAGACAGGTGTAAATGTAAACAATCCAGTTTCACTTACTCTGCTTTCTACTTCCACGTAGACGATGATGGTAAGAATGATAGTATTGACAGCTCAAAACTATTTGCATGAAGAATTTGGTAGCTCATTAGGAACAGTGAATGTTTTTGACTTGTTTCAGTACGTAATGATATGTTTGAAAAACAGAGACTTTATAAGTGTTATTTTAGAATTTGTAACTTAGTTGTTTTACATAAGATATTGATTGTTATATTTGTACATACTGTGAATCACTGATTTTGGTTTCCATTAAATTTAAAGACACAGTCCCTTTTACACAATCATATCAATTCAGTAAAAACAAATTTGGTATGGCGGTGTATATTAGTGTAACCTGAGAGCAGGTAATCTCAAATGCGCATAGAATAGAACTGAATACGGCATCATATTTTGAGTCATCAATATTCTTTTTCATGTTTTCTAATTTTTCTAATATCATTCTACCATTAAGTGGGCGCTCAAACACCAGTTGTCCGCACTTCACCATATATTACATTCAAGCTTTCGCCTACAAAGAGGCATCATCAGAAATCTACAAAAAGAGAAAAACTGCGTAACAAAATTAGGATATGATATGGAAAACGCAAACAAAATATAAAAACACTCGGAAAAACACAACACATTGCACATAAAAGTAAGGAAAAAACACTAAAACGAAACACAAAATCAAGAAGGGTAGTATGAGTAACAATCTAAATACAACATATGGAAACAAATATAGACAAACTTACAGTTGAGAAAAACAAAAGAACAATATTACACGAGGTAGGAATATAGAAAGTCCATCACAAATACACTAAGTTGGTCAAGCGAGACCGTTACTGTGCGGATGCGGAGCTGAGGTCAGGATGGGCTCGTCTGATTCTCTCTGATCTTCATAATCCGGGACCGTGTTCCTGCTGTACAGGGACGGCGGACTCGGTAGCTTGTGGCTGGTCAATGATGTGTCCCATCCGTCTATGTCCTACTAGCGGGCCATCAGAGAGCTGTATGGCGGTAGCCATATTTATCTGAATGTTTCAAATCCCAACACCACGACAAAAATAACGTCTGACGTCTGTCATCATAGACAACATACTGGCCTGACCGACAGCGGGAGCAGCAGCAACTGCTGCTACACCCGCGCCGCTCACTCTTACGGTGTCGCGCACGCATCCTCCGTGCCAGCAAAAAAAACTCTTCCTATCCTGCACTGTTAGAGGGAGAGTGGGGGATGCCATGTGGTTAAGGGGGTTTGCATGGCGGAGGTAGGCTTGGGTAACAAGATGTGTGTTCGACCAATATTCTTATGTTATCGTTTCTTGATGATTCTCTCATAATGGTTTGGTTGATAATCGGATGGGCTTTAAAGTTGCTTGGGGACAAATTAGAGTTCTTAGTATTAGCAATTAAGACAGATTCAGTGACGTTACGGGTAGCATAATCAGAAGAGGGGTACAATGTAACTGGGTTGTTAAGGTCTACAGAGTGATCATTTTCAGGACAGTGATTAGCGATCGCGTTTTTGTGGTCATGCCTGCATACTGAGTGATGGTGCCAATAGCATCTCTCAGTTGCAGTTGTGCCGGTTTTGCCAATGTGTACATCTTTACATGGTTTACATTTGACGGCGCAAACACTCTCATTTTTTGGATAATTTGACCTACTTTTAATTAAGGTCTTACTAATACTGTTATTATACTGGAAGGCAACATCAAAATCACGTTTTTTTAGTACCTGTCCGATCAAGAAACGGAGACATTAAGAAAATTGGTGGAACACACATCTTGTTACCCAGGCCAACCCCCGCCACGCAACCCCCCTTAACCAAACGTCACCCTACTCTTTCCCTTTAGCGGTCAATGTCGGTCAGGCCAGTGTGTTGTCTATGATGGCAGAAGTAGAGGGTATTTTTGTTGTGGTGTTGGGAAACAAAAATTTATTAATTATTGGCACCTGATAAGGCGGATTGTCTCCCTGAAACATGATCTGCCACATGTACAGAAAAATTACATGTTCAATAAAATCATATGAACTACTGAATTGCGAT
>JAUUDW010412084.1:0-12792 GCA_032361385.1 Panulirus guttatus | reverse complement strand
GGCAGAATTTCCACAACCTCCATGACGACCTTCAGTTTTTACACAAAAGAAGAATCTCGAGTCTAAAAAAAAAGAGGAAAAAATGGAATCGAGCCTTTGTTTTTTCCTCTCTTGAGCTCATTCACGTCAGTCTTCGAAAGGCCAGGCAGGCCATCACACCCAAGGGTCGTTTATCTTGGTGCTCAGGGGTCGTTCCTTCCGCAGAGCCCATTCTTAAGGCTCTATGCAGTCTCGGGGAGGCCGCCTTGACAGTACTTACTGGGGCACATAAGGAGCTGATGACATGCCTGTCATCGCTAAATACTAACTACGACACCATCTATCGATCTCGGAATGTCAAGAAAGCCTACTCCGCCTAAGACAGCTGCTGCTGGAACAATGGCGTCTGGATCTGAGAGAACGGAAGCGGAGGGACACACACAAGTCTTCTTGTAGCTAACGATCTCCTGGTTCGACACCACCATCTCCTTCCCTCTGGAGTAGTTGGTTCAATGCTGCTGGAGGGGGGAATACCTCTCACCTTCCTGTGTTCCATCCATGTATCAACCCTTGAAGAGCCTGCATCACTTCTGGTGCCATTTACCGAGAAATCCTTTCAGAATCGTCTTTCTTTTTTCTCTCTGCTACAAGATCTTTGCTTTTCCGTTACCAGAAAGGGACTTCTTAACACCGAGAGTACGTTCTGTGGCTGCAACAGACGATGAATTACTGTCTCACACTCCCTCCATATGAGGTGGGCATTATATGAGGCCCACGGCCAATCACTGTGGCCAAGTTTGTGGACAAACCATAAACTTAAGTGTAAGCCGCTTCTTAAAGTACTTCTTAGAAACAATGTACTGAAGGCCAGACAGGCGCTTGCGATCAACACATTAGTCTCTTCATACGTTACTACGGCAACACCTGCACCAACACCATCACTTCCATGAAGCGATGTATGAGTAAATAAGTGAATAAATATATAAAGAACAGTTTATTGAATTTAGGTAGCCATTCTATTAAAAATACATAGTTGAGATATTACGGGTATTACAGGACTGGGAGGTCATAATAATAACTAGTTAACTAACTAATCACAAAGTCATAAAGGTATGTATGTGTGTGTGTGTGTGTGTGTGTGTGTGTGTGTGTGTGATGCCATGGTAGAGACGTTCAACCAATCTTCTGGTAAAGAGCTACACACACGAAGATACATACTGACACACCGATGTAAGACATGTATGAAGACGTACATTCAGACGCTTAAGAACGCGCCAGTCTAGCAGTAAATGAAAAGGTATGGCTAGGGTCCAGTCGAGGACAAGGGAATGCGGGGCTTGAATCCATCCCAGTGCATAGAAGTGTGGGGCAGGGGTCCAGTCCAGTACACTGAAGTATGGGAATAAAAGAATAACAAAAATGGTGTTTCTACAAAGAGATCATTACAGTATATAACAGTGTGCGGTAGGCCATAGACAATATCCATCGTCCCTTTTCTCTCTTTCTCTTTCCAACCATTCTGGAACACCACCACAGTCCACCTCATTCAGAACCAAACTTATCACAGTATCAACAGACCTGTCTGCTTCATGGACTAGATTAGAGCACACTTCTGAGACCCTCATCATGTCATCCATTTCATCTTAATTCACCTCCTTGTATTACCGTCTTTTCTCTACTTCAGTCCCTCCACCTGAGCTAAATTCATCTCATCCTACTTCATGGCACCTCATGTCACTTCATCTACCTGCAATCTGTTATCATCTCACTCCATATGAATTTTACCTCATCTCTCTTAACCTCATCATATTCTTCTTCCACTTACCAAAATTCCTTCACTTCACCTTTTCTCATTTCACCTAACTGGCCTTGATTTGACCTAGGATCACTTCATCTCATCTTTGCTTCCTTTACCTTGTCTCTTCTCACCTCACTTACTATAACCTCACTTCGCACCCATTCTGCTGCTCATGTTCCTCATCTCCCCCATGCAATAAGCTCACTTGTCTTCATCTCAACTAAAAAAATAAAGAAACCCACCTACCTACCTCATATCATCTCACTGATTTTAACTCATATCATACTTCCCATATGACTGGCAATTCATTCAAGGCAGCTAACAATCTGCTTTGCTATCGGCAATGGTGCGGTTGTAAAATTCAGATCTGGGTCAAAAAAGATGACCAAAATACCCCATGATGAATATTGCTACAAGTATCAGTAATGTCATTATGAGACGTCAATATTCCACCACAATATTCTCAGAATCATCATACACACAGATCTGTGTATTATTAGTGTGAAGCATTGTTTTTGAGAAGGATTAAAAGTCGGAGAAAAGGATGAAATGAAACAAAATAATGTAAATACAAAACTGAAATAAAGAACATACATAAAGGCTATTACGAAAAGCAAAAGATACTATTTGAAATCCTTCAAAAGGAAAAAAGTTTTTTCAAATACTTTCCAATCATCTTACAGTATGTGTTTGAAGGCTTTACCATGTGAGAGAGTGATGTGCCACTTACAACAAGCGATTTTCTATCCTAAATGTTTTAATTGTCTTCTATTATTAAGCACGTCCCAAGCTGATGCGATCGGAGTTGAAATCGAAAGGCAGACAATTCCAACCTTTGCGACGAAGGAAAACTGGGATGTTAGATAAACATTACTAATGAACTTAAACATTTGCTTTCTAGTTTACTCCGAACGATCCCGTGTAATCAAAATCTGTTCTTATCAATGGACCGAACCAGGGAGCCTTACGAAGCGGCCTGGGGTAACCCAGTAACGGGCTGTGGGGGCCTGGCAGTGGATAGGGAGCTGTGGTTTCGGTGCATCACACACGTGACAGCTAGAGAATGGATGTGGGCGGATGCGGCCTTTCCTCGTCTGTTCATGGCGCTATCCCGCTAACACGGGAAACGGCGGACAAATATGTAGAGGATAAAAAAATACAGACGCTCTGCTTCATCATTACTGATGGCCTAGAGCTCTGATTGCCCATCGTCCAAGGTTCTGATTGGCAACCCTCAGTTTACATCAGGTTCTGCTTGAATGGGAGCTCTGATTGTGATAAATGCGTCCCAGGCACTGATTGTCTTAAGAAATTATGTCTCGAACACTGATTGTCCCAGACACAAATCGTTCCGGACACTGTCCCAGACAGTGATTGTCCCAGACACTGACTGTCACAGACACTGATCGTCCGAGACACTGATTCTCGCAGACACTAATCCTCCACGACACTGACTGTCCCAGATCCTGATTGTCCCAAACGCTCATCATCACTAGATTCGGCCAATCATCCCTGATCGCTGAGGACGAATCTTGTCCGGGTACGATCATTCAGGGACCATCTGTATGATCAGCCGATCAACACCAGCTGATCGCTTCGTGAACTGATTGCCCGATACACTGACTGACGGCGTGCCGATGAACCCTTCGTCTCCTCAACATTCAGAACGGAGTGGTGCCAGTCTCTGGAGACTTCTTTATCGCCAAACAGACTGATCCGTTGGGATAAAATCGGCCCCCTAACCAATCCTCATCCAACATACAAGCTTGAAGGAATAGCTATCATCGGTCGCATCACAGGTCATCGATGAGACTGCTGGTTATCGGGACGATAATCGATTATCGGTCAGGATCACACTGGTTGTCGGTGAGGTCGTCGATTTATCGGTGAAGTCGTAGGTTATCGGTCAGATAACTGGTTTTCGGAGGTATCAATTATCGCTGACATCGATCGGCGATACGTCGGTTATCGGTCAGATCATAAGTTATCGGTGGAACTATAGTTATCGATCGGATCACTAATTATCAATGAGACCATCGGTTATCGGACAGATCACAAGTTATCAGTGAAACATCGGTTATCGGTCAGATTATCATGACCCCAGGTGCGGGTCGAGGGTCGTCCAATACGCCCCTGATCGTCCAACACTCTGACCTCATGAGATTTCGTCCGCAATTCTGATCGTCTCAGAGTAGTCCAACTATGGGCCCGCGGGCCACAAGTGGCTCGCGGCTTGGTTTTTGTGGCCCGCAAGCTCTCAAGTTGATATATGGATTTATTGAATTTTAGTGTCGAAGTTGGACCACCCTGTGCTAGGCCTTTAGTCTTAAAAATAAGGATATATATACAATTATACATAATTCAAATTTAATTTGTGGCCCTCGACTTAGAAGTTTGGCGCTGAAGTGGCCCATAGTGTCGAAGAAGTTGGACCACCCTGGGCCACTCTAGGAGACCCTCTGATCGTCCAGTAATCTAAGAATCCGATAATCGTCCGAGATTCTGATTATCGCCTGGAGATTATGATTCTCCGAACGTCAGTCTGATCGTCCGAAGTCTTTAATCTATGATCGTCCGGGATTTTGATCGTCCAAGACTCTCACGATGAGTCCGAAACTTTGACGATCGTCCGGGACTTTGAGCGCCCAGGACTGATCGTCCGAGGTTTCCTGATCGTCCAAACTTCGATTGCTAGAAATATTGGTCACCCTAGATATTGATCGCTAGAGGTACTAATAATCGCTCGACATTTCAATCACTAGCTTTTCTAATCGACCGACGTTTAATCGCTAAAGAGAGCGATAGCTCGATATCCTAAATCGCTAAGGAAACTGATCGCACGATGTTTTAATCGCTAGAGAAACTGACCGTTCGACATTTCCATCGCTGGAGAAAATGATCGCTTGACATTCTAAATCGCTGACTATGCTGACCGATTACTCGACATTCCAATCCCTGGAGATGATGATCGTCTCACACTTTGAATCTCTAGAGAAAAAAATGACCGCACGACTTTTAAATCGCTTGAGAAAACGATCGCTCGACATTTAATCGTCCTGAGCCGGCCTCGATCTCACACACACATCATGATCACTTCGCGTTTTTCCTTTCTTTGGCAACCCGTTGGAACTAATCTTACCAGTTCATTGTGTGTGGGTCAGACGAGCGAGGACTCGGGAGGGGAAGTAATTTAGTCGGCATTACAGGGCGAAGTTTAAGAAATAAGTGATAATCTTGACCGTAATTGGAGGGGCTTTGAGGGTGAAGCCAGTCGCTGAAATGCGTTTGGAAATGTTAAACTAACTGACTAACTAACACCCCGATCAGCCCACCTAGACGCGCCGTAGGTCAGGTCACTTTTCCCGCGACCAATCACGTGGCCGGAAACGAAGGGAAGGAAGGAGCTTATGGCAGGGACCGCTGGGTTAGACAACAAAGCAGGAGCCAGCCAATGGCAGAGGTTCTTGCAAACGCGTTACGTAAGCCCGGTCAGAAATATCTTTCAGCCAATCAAAATTCCTCTTCTTTTTTCTAAGACAATGAACAGCCAGTTGTGCCTAAAATGTTTTCGAAAATCAGATTTCTTTTCATCTCAGTAATTTCTTAAGACTCTTTCAGATCAAAATTCCAGTCATCGTGATATCTGAAACTGAAATCATCAACTGGTTTTAATTCAAGCTTCATTTTTTGCATCTCTTTACTCTTCCAAGTTCTGTAGGTATCGTTTTGACAGCAAATTCTAGAACACAAGCCACGGAATTTAAATATTTTAAGAAGTTTAAAGACAGCAGACAATCGTGCTACAAATACAATAATCTAAAACACCTTTACTTTACTCGCGAATCAACCAAATCCACACAATCCTTAGCGGTAATATACCGCCCTAATCTTTTGACTGTATCAACCAATCAATCCACCTAAGAATCCAAAAAGTGAGGCAACAATCTAGTTGCACAATCCGTCATCGCACTCCTCCAATCAGCAGTTACTACTCCCATTGGGAGGGGTCCCAACTCAAGATACTGTACCTGAAGCCTTTTTTAGACTTATAGGAAAATAGTGTTTTTTCAACATCTTTTATTCAAGTCTACATATTTCTATCTTTTGGATCATTATATTCCTTCCACTTTTTCTATATATCTAAAGTCAAAAAATATATACCAAAATGGCGGCCGATTTTCAGCCAATTTTCATTATTTCTTTTAATTATTTCTTTCTTTTTTTTTCATCATGCACAAGAAAATCTGACTTGTCAAGAATTTTTGCAGGCCTTAACGAGCCCAGTCGATCCTTGCTCTCATCATAAGTCTTATTGCTCTCATCAAATGCTTATGCAGTCTTGCTACCCCATATATCAAGTCTATAACCTCCGTCCAAGCATTGGGCTTACAATATATCTATATCTATCCATCCATCTATATATAAAGTCTATACTCCTGTCTGCTACAATCACAGATCTTCTGCTATTAGGTCTACAATCCTACATGTTCCAATCGCAAATCTACGAATCTTTTTCCTTTATCGTTTCTTCTCCAATCAATGATCCCATACTACTTTTTTCATTAGTACTGATATTTTGACTATCTGTCTGCATGAGTCACATCCTGATTGTGTGGGATTCAGTTAACGTTTAGGAAAATGCTGATTGTAAAGGTGACTGCAACGGTGATTATAGTGCTTAGTATACTACCCGTGCCTCATCACCCCTGAACCCTGATTGGCCATGGAGAATCCATCAGATCGCCTAATCTAGAATGTACCGTATTACGACATCCAGAACGTAACGGGCGTTCAGAACGCGACGAGCGTGGTAATGGAACCGTTCAGAACGTCTTAAATTACTGAAGCACTAATACAGACTACTCAGAACAGCATGTGCCGATCACAGATGCCTCGAGCCTTTCGCGATCTGATCTACCGCATTCAGAACTCGTTCGGTCATCTGACGCGTGACGGGTCAGTCAAAAGGTCAGATCTTTAGACTGTCCTGAACCAATTAAATGATACGCTCCACTCAGAATGTGATGGGGCCATTCAGAACGATGCGAGCCATTGGTGACCGGACCTCTCTGATTGACTTCCCCGTCGCGTTACTGATGTGCTGCTGACCTGTGTTTTGCTGAGTGGCAAGTCTGGGTAACTCACACTGGTTGAACGATCTGATTGGCTACCTCCCCACTGGATGAGTGATCTGTTTGGTTTGGCTACCTCCCTCACCCGAGTAAATCTGTTTGGCTACCTCCCCAGCTGGGTAACCTGAATGGCAGACTCTCCAAACGAGCGATCCGAGTGGTTACGCTCCCAGGATTCTGATTCTCTCCCTACAAAAGCCTCTCGATATACGCGAATATCAAATCTTCTGTTGTTAACAGATGATTCAATTTATCTATTGACAACCAGTTCATCTACTGACCCCGCATCCCGAAGTACAGGACTGGAATTGACGACATCAAAGATTCATTCCTCTCTTTTTCTTTTTAATTACTGAACTACTGAACCACCCAATTTCTAGGCACTCCAGCACACGCGTGCGCTTATGCGTGGCTCTTTCAACCCCTAAACGAACGAAGAATAAGATATAAATTCTTTTATCTTATGGCAAGAAGTTGGTTAGGTTAAGACACAGGCTGGAGAAAATAATACCATACGACACTAACGACGTAATGATGTTAGGCCGCCACGCCTAATGAGAAACCACATGAATAACGACTTTGTCAGAACAAGAAAGCGGTCACGCTCTCAGTGTGTCACGAACACTCTCTTTTGGGATGTCATTCAGGTGACTGGCTGGTTCTCCCTTATCACACGAGTCCCTACAGATTAGCTAGATTCGTTCATCCAATAGCTGGCTGGTTATCTGGTCTTTAGACCTATCTAACTGCCAGGGCTCATTAAGGCCGTCCACGTCAAGTTATAAATACCAACTGAAAAGCAAATGCTTTGAACACTTTCTTCAGGTATTCTTGATAATCTTAAGATCATACAAGCTCTTACTGCATGTACGGACGGCCCTTCTGTTCAACGGACGGGAATTACTGTATTTCTGGCGATACATTACACACTAATCAAGACATGAAATGGCTGTAGATGCAGCCGTTGCAACCCCAGGTGGAGTCACGTTAATAATTTTTCCTGTTGGATGAAAAGAAACATGTGATTGTATACGATGATAGCTACGCAATGAACATCTTAGAAATTCGTGATGGTAAAGACCATCCATGACTGGATGGTTACCGTCAATGACAGATATGAACCAGGCAGTTCGAGTATATACAGAAAGCCTGTCCGTCAGTAGGATACAGAGAATAGACAGATTTACGTTCTTAAAACCTTAAAATAGACAGACAGAGACCAAGAAAATGCAGAGTCATATACAGAGAAAAGACAAGAAATACAGAAGGCCTCGCTTGAGACAGACGAACGAACTAGATGCAGACAGACAGAAACCCCACAACAGACAGGAGGAAAAGAAAAGTGAGATTCTTGAAACGCAACAGAGAGATAACTCTGAAACAAAAGACAGGCGCCACAAGACGTAACCCCCTGAAAAAAAAATCCCCAAGAAACAAAGACACAGATACGGAGAAGAAGAAAGACACATACAGACAGACAAGCGTCACAGACAAAATAAAAGTTTCGACGGAGAGCCTGACTTACGAAAGCCACAGACACAGACATACTCGTCTGACAGACTGACTGACGACAGTGCTAGACATCAGACTGACTGACAAACATCACAGGCACCAGACTGACAGACAAATGTTTAGCAGACACAGACAGACAAGACAGACAAGACAGACAGACTTACGACCGCCACAGACACAAGAACTCTCCAGACACTTTGGCAAGCATCAAGGAAACAGACAGACAGACAAACTGACAGAGATTAGCGAACTTTACAACACAGACAGACAGAAGCTTCGACAGACAGACAGACAGACTACGACAGCAGGAGAAAACTTGCCCTCCTTCCCTTCCCATCATCCCCCCCCCCTACCTCCGCCATTCCCTTTCCCCTCCCTCTACCCTTCCTGAGCAGGAGGGGGAGAGGAGGGAGGGAGAGGGAGAGGAGGAGGGAGAGGGAGAGTCTGCCGCAGTCGGTGGCGAAGGAATGGGCCAGCGGCCGGGTTGGTGTGGCATTTATCTCACTGGTTACGGCGTGATCTCCTTCCATAATTTTCCCCGGGCGATAATTTTGCCGAAACGTAAGAGGACAACTTCCGAAGATGCAACTTGGGAAAGTGTGCAATCTTGGAATTCATGGAAGTGGGGTAGGGGGGTAGGGGGTGGGAGGTGGGGGGGAAGCTAGACAATAGACGGCGAAGACACTGGGTAAAAAAAAACTTGGATGGAATCTTTATCGGTCGTGGGCCTTTAAGACCCAAATGGATATTTACAAGGTAGTATACGTAAATGATAATGGTTGGGATGGAGGCTGTGTTGGAGGCGGAGGCGGTAGTGGCGGTGGTGGCGGCGGTGGTGGGGGTGGTGGTGGTGGTGGTGGCAGTGGAGTGGTCGTTGTTGTTGTTGTGCTGATGGTGATTGTCGGGGTGGTGGTGATTGTTGTATCGTGGTGGTGGCCGTGGTTGTGACTGTGATGGCGGATGTAGTGGTGGTGATGGTGAAACTGTTGGCGATGGGTGGCCGGCGTGATGGTGACAGTGGTGGTGGTGGTGGTGGTGGTAGCGGTCCTTGTGGTGCTGTGTGTGTGGTGCTGGAAGGAGCGCCGAAGAAGCGGCAGTGGGCAATGGCGATTATGGCTAAAGTAACTGTGATCTGGATTCACGACACACTCACACACACACACACACACACACACACACACGCTGGTGGTAGGGGCGGTGATGCTTGTGGAGGCAATGGCTGTGGTAAACAAACGCATGTAACTGGCAGTCACGGCAGTAAAGCTATCATGGTCGTGGTGGAAAAAATTAACGACACGCGGAGCCTTGGTCCTGATCGTCCAAACAACGCAACGGCAGCGGCGATTGCCCTCGTTGAGGTGATTAGCATGGGAAAGGAAACAACCAGCAACACAGTAGTTGTTAATAATGACAGTCGTAGTTACGGAAGGGGCCTATCCCAACCACCCAGGCAGTACACCTGCTGTATTTATAAACAACCCAAATCAAGACACACCTTTGCCCACTGTGTCCAAACATTTAAGCTGTAGACCCTAAGGCTTTGCAAACACGTAATGCACAGGAAAACATTCAACACTTGCGATGGAAACACTCGATGCAGCAGTCTACAACAGAGATGTGCGGAACATTTCCATTAAAAAACAAAACTTAAAAAAAGAGAAAATAAAGGAACGTCAATATCTCTTTAAAAACTTATAATGACAAAGACAATCTCAAGGCTTACGTCTAGAGAGACGATCAAACTGTCACAGCATCAACTGAAAAGATACGTTTAGGTCGTAACAGAAGTACGAGAGGATACGTAACATGAAACTACCTTTAGGGACGAGTTACCAAGGAATACACAAATAATATTAGGGAAAGGTGAAGGTTACCACGGAGACAGAGCAGCACTGGAAGGGCGAACCTCCGGAATCTTTTTCTTAAAAGTCTTCTATTCCTGGCATTCAGATGCTAATGCATTCTGGTGATCGTTCGCCACACACACACACACACACCTGTGAACGCCACGGAACACTTGGGCTTAAAATCACGACCGTCCCTAACCTAACCTAAATTACGACACCTGACATTAAAAACCTACATGACTCTGATGGTTAAGTCAAACACTTCTAACAACCTCAGCCGTATGACTTATAACCTTTTTCTAATTGTCAATCTACTTATATAGAAATTCAGACTATATGGCCACAGGCTGATTTAGAAACATCGATGCTGAGATCAAGACGAGTATAAAGAAATAGGAGAAAAGAATCAGTGCTGGAGTCTTACAGACGTTCGGTTTTTATTTCCATGGCAGCTGCACCCATGCCTCCCTTCCTTAATTCATCCGCTTGCTTTTCTAGACAATTCATCCACTGGGATGCCGTGAAATGACGTACTGTAATGGTTGGGTGACGCAGTTATCAGTCACCCCCATGACTGCGATGAGACACTGCGAGTGTGTGTGTGTGTGTGTTGTTGTACGACTATGGTGACTCCCCATTCGTTGAGGACCGTCATCTCCCTCCCCACGTACTGAACGCATCCACGCTGGGGTTATCCAGCGGACCTCCTCCCCGCCCAGTCACCAGCCGGAAAATTTCTGGACTCCGTTTCCTGGAACTGTTGTAAAGAACGCGCTGAAATATGAATAATCTCAGTTTCACGACGGCTTGAAAGACAATGGGTGTACACACTGCATTTCCACGCGCCAAAAAAAAAAGTGTGCAGCTTATTCGAGAGATAGTTCCATCCCCGAGTTACAATGTCTCGAAAGAGCAAGAGAGACATGCAGACAGAACGAAGGAGAACTTGACCTTTACGGAACAGTTCTTCTCCGATCTCCGTTTCCCTCCTTAGCGCCTCTCGAGTGTGTAAACAACTGACAATAAAGGATTTTGGGTTCCCCATAAAGCTATAAATCTCAGCATGAATTCAGCTTCTTTTTAAGACCTTTCCTTGGTACTAAATTCTATATATGTGTAGAGGAAGCGGCCATAAAAGTGCAACAGCCCCTCCTGACATCTGCACTTCTACTGACAACACCAAAATCTAAACGACAGATTTAGAAAAGCATATTCAGGGGGCTACTACGTACATTAAGAAACGCAATAGAGTTAGTTACGTTTATAAATGACATCTCTGACTCGTGTATCTCGGTGAAGCAAAGTTCAAATCGAAACAGGAGTTACACTGACGCTTATAATGTTACAATCCGAACAGCAACCGAAATCAGAACTGATATTATTATTACAGCAGGTAAAACAACATTCACTCACACACACACACACACACACGCACACGCGCGCGCTCAGAATGGCTACCTACACAACAGCGATTATATTGTGATAGGAAAATTTCTGAGCACGTTCGATGATTCCGACCTCACTCAGTATTGTAAAGGGCATCGTTTAAACCAACAGCGTCAGTATTACTTTCACACAAAATGCTAAAGTTCTCGTCGTCTGGGCCTGTAACATTCATAACAGGAAAGTAAAGGCAAGGCATCATATGCCAACTTGTAGAGAGGCACAGCATTTATAACCAGCATTGTAAAGGTACGGCATTTATAACCAGCACTATAAAGGTACAGCATTTTCATCGGCATTGTAAAGACAAAGACAGCATTTAAACCAGCACTGTAAAAGTACAGCGTTTATTCCATTGTTAATAGGTACAGCGTTTATGTTAACATGGTCAAATGTTCGAGTATTCGAGCCTGAATGGTATGATTCTGACAAACATATCCGCAAAATTTAAGAGTTTTGTCAAAAACCACATAAAAAAAAAAAAACCACATATATATACACACGCACAGTTGGGTGTTACCGGACTCTGCCTGCTTGTGGTTACGCCGCGGAGTAAAAAAAGTCACCTTCGGTGACGTTGCATCATCATCACTGGAAGGTAAAGGAGTACAGTCACGTCGAGGAACTCTTCACTCCAAAGGAGTCCATCATTTCCCAGCTCCTAATTGGAGCGCAGCCTTGAACCACAGGTATTAAAAAAAAGGCCTGGGTCATCGTTGAACCTTACCATCGTGCTCGAGTGTCGTATATCTGTGCTCAAGGGTCACTGACCAACGGAGCTCAAGGGTCGTTGCGTGTAAATAACCCTCTTGGGGCTAAATGAATAAATGATAAAGAACAAAAGTTTGCAGATAATCACAACGTAATAACTAAGCTCAGTTATGATCACTAATCTGTGTGATTATATAAGTTCCATACAAGAAATCTCTTAATTAATGAAATGGCTGACACGTACGTACATTTCAAATTAACTGAATACACATACATATAGGTGCTACCGGACTCCGCCTGCCTGCTAGGTTGACGCCGCGAGTGACACAGAGTCACGTCTGGTGAGGCTGTTTCTCATCAAAGAATTTTA
>JAUUDW010411862.1:0-20485 GCA_032361385.1 Panulirus guttatus | reverse complement strand
ACACCCCCTCCTCAAAGTTCAACTTTGGAAGTGTGACAGGCGTGAGCCCCACACGGCCCAAAACCATTACTGACGTTTAATTGCCAGTTCCTTTCCTCTCGTGCCCATGTTTTTTGAAGATTCCCCCCCCCCAAGTCGATCATGTGTATATATATTTCTTGTGTACTCTCGTGAGAGAATCTTAAGTGCCACTCAATGTTTTGACCTGACCGGTACAACACCAGTAATCAACAGATACCTAGTAAAAGACTTCTTCTGCAAGAGACTGGACGTGAGACAGACAGGAGGCAAATAGTCATATGCAACCTGACTTGCACGCGAAAGGTTTTCCAAGTTGACGTGCCTTTAAAGACTATACAAACCTCTCTCACGTAGACACGACTCTCTTGATAACGCTTCTTCAGTCCCGTCCCTTCCCACTGTCTCTTGGAGGAGGGGGAATACATTTTTCCTCTGAGGTCACGGCGCATTCCACTGTACGTACCTTGTGGAGTGACCCACCTACGTTTTCTTATTCTCTCATTACCACCTTCGTTAACATATTCATCCCTTCCTTGTCCATCATACCCGCTGACAGCACCGCTGACACTTGTCAAGCCTTTTTCGAACCCGTCCGTATCTGAAGATGAACAATCTGCGCTGGTTGATGACAAATACGAATGGCTGTAGTAGAGTAATTCATCCCAGACCTTGTCATTAGCCGGACCTAATGGTATGTCCCAGCAGAGTCATGCCAGGGTTACGACCCTCTTCCCCGTGCGTGCGTGGAAGACCCTGACAATGAAGGGGACACGGCTGACACTATCCTGTGTTCAGCATAAGTGGCTCTACCGCGGGGAAAGCCCTGAGACGCCACGGTCTCTGTAATTAAAAACTCGTTTTTCTTGCGATTCCCGGACGATAAGCCTTTGATTACTGCGATAATGTACATGCCTGGCACTTACCAGGGTTGGAGCAATTACGCTTTGAAAAATCTGATTACAATTACAGTTACAAATGCTTTTCATTTTTAAACGTTACGATTATGATTACAAATACATTTGGGAATAGCAGTTACATTACAATTACAGTTACCACAAAACAATATCAGTTATGATTACAAGTATAATTACCATAAAATAGTATTAATTATAATTACAATTATGATTACAATTCCCAAATTTGTAAAAAAAGTACTAGCCCAGTATTGCATTTACAAGGTTACTAGTACCACTTTCCTTCCCTTTTACAATTACAGTTGAATCAGTTACTTGTTCACAGTTGAATACAGTTACAAATAATTACTTCAATTATATTTTCAATTACAATTACATTATTTCTGTAATGAATAACATTTCAATTGAATTACAATTACACTAACCCTGGCACTTACGGATGAAATTAGCCAGGAACGCATTGTAGGAATACGGCCCATTTTTTTCTTTCTCCCTTCGAGATTTTAGTGAAAAGAGTTTAAGATGTGGTTTTAAATGGTCATGGTGCAACGATCAGGCAGGTACTGGTGTCTCTGTACATGACGGTGAAAAAAAGATTGGAAAAAGAACTGCATGCTCATTTCTGTATGACATGCAAATTACACTAAGTCCCTGACTGTTCGTTTTCAACAGTTACCTGTAATTTTTTTTTATGTTATCTTTTTCTCTTTTTTGGGCGTGAGGAACAAACATTTGTGTTTTTGCTTTAAATCCTGATTCTTATACTCTTCCTTTTTGTCTTTACAGTGTGGACTGTCGTCCAAGACGAATAGCTTTAAAAGTTAAAGAAATAGAACAGTATGTATTCAGATTGCCTGAGCCTTAATTATTGAGTATTGTTCCCAATTTTTGGGTATCTGGTGGTAATGTTACCCCCTGTACAGGGAACGTAAGATTCTGAATGCTTAATAATGTCTTATTATGTTACTAACTATGTTTTTTTTATTCCCCTAAGTCTGAGGGCCTGTTTTAAGTGGAAGGTTTTTTGGTTGGGCTTAATCAGACCTTTCAGTTCCATGTGTCACTTAAGGCCGGCAGTGTCGTTATAACCAATAACCATAAAAAAAAGGAGAAATGTTTAAAACCTTCAGTAAATGTTAGGGATAATTCCCTAGACCACATACACACTCACTATGTTGCCCATAGTGAGAGGTTCAACGTCTGTGGTTGACTTATAAGCCTAAGGCTGTGACGATGTCAACTTTGACGAATGTCAATACAACACGTACCATTCTGTTAGCTGTGAAACGTGAAAATGTCTGAACAGGTCTTTAACATCGAGCTACAACTGCATATAGAACAGTGCTGGGGAAATGACAGACTGGCGCTTCATTCTGTTATCGCTAGTGCTCAATAGTGTTGCTAACAGTTCGTGAGGAAGTGAAAAGAAGAAAAAAAGGAAGCAAGCTGGCGTTTGTCTAATTCGCATTGTTTCACAAGACATGATGATAATCACTTATTCTAATAGTCCCACTGTTTTTGCGACATACTATTGTTGTTCGGTATAATGCTCAAGATCATGGAGAACAAAATCTCGCAACATCCAGAGCTGTCAGCAATGCAGAGCCAGACTAACAAATTATCGTTGTAACTATGTAAGGTTTCAGATCACTTGTATATGTTGTAGTGAAGTGGCAAGCTAGATAGCTAGTACTTATACAAGTTACTCCTAGAAAATAAGTACGTTTCCTATGATTTCAGGTGAAAGAAAATGGCTTTCCAAATGTCTCTGGGGTACCTAAAGTAGAAGTCAATTTAATTTCATTTTGAGTTGTAATTACAGTTGTGTTTAACTGTTAAAGATTCAAATACTTGCGTGTACATACGATCAGAAGTGAAAAAGATATTCATATACGTCATTGATAAATAGGCTTTAGTCTAATAATTGGCAAATTGTAGATGTTTAGAAAACTTACGTACTGAGTAGCAAGGCATACATACGAAAACATTTAGGTTCACATTTTATGTTATTTGACTGTTATTCTGTGAAAGTTACTTGTTCAAAAGAAAGGTTGTTACCAGGACTAGACGGTGTCATTTTATGAAAGATACTCCTTCAAAAGAGAGCATGATACCCGTGCATGTGAATGAGAGAAAATGGTTATCGTAATGCTGTTGTTAGGGTAACTAAAGTTATCCCACTTTTGTATGCTCTCCGCATTAACAGTCGTAACTCAGCTTAATTCACTCATTCAACATTTTATATCACAATAAGTACTTCCTGTAAATATTTCTAAAGATTTTCTCTCGCAGTTTCATATTATATATTATATATCTTGTATGAATTTATAAAATTCATGTGAAGTGTACAATGTACTTAAAGAGGAGCATAGTGGTGTTGACATTATATAATACTCCAAAGAATTCAGCAAACCAGATGTACAATGATGGCAGTGAAAGTACAGTACTAACAGTGAAGATACGGTGCTTACGATGAAGGTGCAATGTTAACAGTAAAAGTACAATGATAGCAGTGAAGTTATGATATTAATAGTGAAGGTACAATGATAACAGTGAAGGTACAGTGTTAAAACAGACCCAGAAGATAAGAATTCTAACGAATAGGATGACAAATGACCAAATGGGTAAGAATGAAGGAAAGAAAAAATATTCAGAGGGCAAAGGGCTATCGAGAGGTGAGAAAATACAGCAGAGAAAAGCTTGTCCTGAAGTGATATACAAAGGAACCAGAAGACTGACCCAAGGTTACAGGCAACGTAGTGATAACAGTTGCAACAGCACGGGCACAACAGGAACCACAGCAATCACAGCAATAACCATCACAGCAACAGCGCCAAACCACGGGAGTACAAGCAAACAACACTGGCTTGTAGAACTGTCACAGATGATGATTAAAAGCTCGGTCTTCGAACTTGCAACGGTCCACAACGACATTAGCAGCTGCAGCGTGTAATAACGACACAACAGGAAGCACCACCAGCGCCTAGTGGCAAACGACGTTAGAACAACAACAGAAACGAGTCAGAGTCGCTGTCAAAAAAAACCGACGACAACCACCATACTACCACGTCTAACCCACAACCACAACTTGGAAACCAAGAGTAAACCCGAACCACAACGTGAAACGAACGCAGTCACGACCAGAGAAAAAAAAAGGCAGAGGAAGACGACGCCTCTAGGAACAGTAACAGCGTCGATTGAACCAATCTTCCCATTTGCATTGGCCCGTCGGAGGAGGAGGAGGAGGAGGAGGAGGTGACGCGACGCCGCCTCTGGCGTGTGCTCCCCCACCCCGAGCCCGCGGGATATGCATGTCTCGGGTCACCCGTGATGGGTGAGGCTGTATACACCCCCCCTCGCACGCACGAGATGCTCGCGTGACCACCGGCAGTTCCGTGGCTTCCTAATTGCCTCCTGATGGCGAACCGCCGCCCTCCTCCCTCCTTCCTCTCTCTCTCTCTCTCTCTCTCTCTCTCTCTGGCGATCACGCGCGCTGAGGTCGCCGTCGCCACCACCACCGCTCGTTCCTCCGTCCGGCTGGTCTGTTCATCCTTGGCCAGCGTGATTCTCTTCCGAGCGATCAGTCTCAACAGCAAGCGAAGGTCTGAAGTCCCTGGTGGTTTGTTTGCGTTGGGATTATAAGGCCTTGGAAGTGGAAGGGAGCAAGTAGAGGGGAAAATGAGAGAGAGAGAGGGAGAGAGAGAGAGAGAGAGGCGGAGGCTAGGAAGAGAGAGAGAGAGGAGGAGGAGGAGGAGGAGGCCTGAATGGCGCTGGCAGTGGTGGCTCGCTGGTTGCGTCGGGGATGCGACATGTTTCGTGTGTATACGTATGTAAACATCCGAGGCGATGGCGGGGTAGGTAGACACGCGATTACTGTCTACAGGAAACGAAAGACAGCAAAGATACAACCGTCTGAAGTTGTATATCCGTATGTTTTTTTTTTTTCCTCCACGACAAATATTAGAATACTGAATTGCGTCGAAAAACAGTGATCATGTTTTACAGCCTCGTCGCAAATAAGCCTGTGGTGGTGATGGTGGTGGTCCTTCCCCCCCCTGCGGCAGATGTCGCCAGGAACGATGCCATTATTGATTCACAGAAGATTAAGGTCGTGTGTGTGAGTCAGATCACGGCACCCGAAACACGTGGTGCATCACAGCAACAGTCGATTAGAAACTTAGGTTCAGGACCTTATTCAGTGGACAGAGCAGTATGTCCTCCTCCTCCTCCTTCTGGTATACAGTAAATGCAATTTTGGTATTGGGTTTTCCTTTTTATTGTCGTCACAAATCTCGTGCATCACGCGAACAACCTGCTCTGTGCAGGCAGCACATGCAAAATATTGTCCAGGATGATGAGATGAAATAAATATTGATTTCACTGTAAACGTGTCCAAGTATGACTGGGTGATTACTGTTTCATTTTCAGAGGTTCCAGTATCTCGTCTCTTTACCTCAACATGGCTTATGATTCCTCCCTCACTACCAAAGAGTTTTTTTACAAAGTGTCCTTTCTTAATCCTCCAACGTGTTCCCTTTAGCATCGAGGGCTTTTAATCAATTAAACTAGCACAGTTGCAGTTCTTCCAACTCTATACCCCATTCATCACCCAACGTCTTGCATCTGTCATGGAGCCACAAGGTTTGTCAGGCTCCAGTTTTTTGATTCGCTGGTCTGACTCACGCCTGCGTAGAAACGCCCCCGTCGGTGAAAACTTTATACCGAGCTACTGACCGACGCTTCGGAGGTTTTTACCCTTGAAACACCTGTAATCCCCCACTGGGTTCCAACGAGATACGCAATGGGTCATCTAAGTCGTGGCTTACTGCTCTAATCCCCAGCTGAGTGCCTCGCCAGACACGCAAACGTGTGTGTGTGTTTGTGTGTGTGTGTGTGTCCCTTACTTACGCCAGGTCCCGACCACAAAATCACTCTCCTCACTGTGCTTCCTTCATCACATCCTACAGGTCCTGCCCCCTGGAGCTGCGGACCGATGGAACTCACCCACCGGGGACTGCTGAAGAGGACCGTTTCTCTCGTCCTACACCGAACGGGGGAAGTTTATGAGGTGACCTGATTGATCCTAGTACATTCCACCTGGCAAGTGGGTGTAGCGTACGGTTTGCCTCGAGGTCATCCTACGGTAGACGGGTCGATGACAGTAACGTTGCCGCTGAGGATCTGCCAGTCCTCATAGCCTGGCACGGGCCCCTTGCCTTCAGATGGACGCGAAGTTCGCCCTCTTCCTCTTCCTCGGTACCCACGTTCCTACCCTGCCGTAGATCTACCAGAACCTTCCATTACAAAGTCATGGCTCGTGGTTGCTGAACCCCGTTACCCGGTTTTATGTCGCCGTAAAATCGGTCGAGTCCTGTGTAATTCCAAAGATTACGTATCCCGTTTGATTCCAGTCTCATCGTGGCTGTTCTTAGTTCCTTATTTACCACGTGATCAAACTCAAGCGGTACGCGATCATCATTATTACCAGTTGGTGTATCATGCCATTTCCATGCTATACTTCTTGCGAAGAAAAGATCTAATGACACTGGGTGTATCAGTCCCTCTGATCCTGGGTGTGGTCATTGACACGCTGGTATAAGGACATTTTCCCGCATACTTTCTAAATACAGTGTCTCCATGACTCTCTCTCTCCGTCCACGGTATACCAGATTTCTCCATCGTCAATTTTTGACCATCTTGGGAAGCATATGTTGTCCTCTTTCAAACACCATCTTGATTGTTCCTTTATCGCCATCACTGTATGTTTGTTAGGGTTCGCTGAAAGACTTAGAAGGATTGTATATTAACACCAACACCACAAAATTCTTTCCTACATTTCCTATTCTCATTATGCCTCCTGCTCTCCCTCTCTCTCTCTCTCTCTCTCTCTTCCCTGACCCAGTCACCGACACCGAAGGCCGTACTGAATCCATCCTTATTCCTGCGTTTCTTGGCCAGCCCGACTACCTCCTGGCTACTTAGGCAGAGCTCCGGATCGAACGTAAAATCATTACCCGGCGAACCCTTCATGTCCCCACTGAAATCTGCCAGTTCTCCTCAGTTCCTTTATCACAGAAACTTCCTCTGGCGCGACAATAGTCCTTAAAGTCCGTGCGTGTGAGTGTGTGCGTGTGTGTGCGTGGTCAGAAAAAAAAAGGAAATATGACACTAGCAAATCTACCGAGAGTATGCCTCAGCAGATTTCTAGCATTACCGTAAGTGTATGGATTGACTCAGCGTGTGTGTGTGTGTGTGTGTGTGTGTGTGTGTGTAATGCCGCCGCTGTAACGTTAATCATCTTCGAGCTCGGCCGAGATTTCTGGTCTGGCCCGCCTGGGGTCACGTGCTCTATGTTATTGTTGTGCAGTTGCCGTCTAGTTTATTTTCGGACGTTATATGCTTTACGATCGGGAAGAGGAAGCAAGCCCGTGTGTCTACCGGCTGGACATTCTCTAACAGTCGGTGATTATTGTTATTTTTTCACTGATTTACTTCACACACGATGCACATGGTAAGGGTGTAGATGCTGCGTGTTCTGTGCGTTGTAAATGCACACGTTTATTAACTCGTTGAGGCCGGTTATATCGCGTGCGTTTATCATCAGGCAAAAAAAGCCGTGTGGATGACCTTTTTCTTATCCATTGCGACGACGATTTAGTAGCCTCAGGTCTCCTGATTTCACAGAGCGCCACTTTACAGACCCGTCTCCCACGCCTCCCCTCCTCCCGGCAGGTGAAGCCGCAGCAGGAGCACGTGATGAAGGTGAAGAACTTCCTCCCGCCCCACGCAGAGGAGCCGGAGATCCACGTGCTGGAGCTGAGCGAAGAGCTCATCCGCTACGCCCCGAGCCTCTCCAACCTCCTGGCCTCTGACGCCGAGCTCTCCGACTCCCACGCCGCCGCCGCCTCCTCCTCCTCCATCTTCAGCCACTTCGAGGCCTTCAGGAGACCCGAGCCCTTCAGCCTGTGGGAGGAGCAGGTGTATGAGAGGGCTCTGGAAGACGAAGACGATGAATTAGGTACGTAAAACGCAGGTTTTGGCTCTCGGGGTTTGACTGCATGCGTGGAGACAGTACAGAGTTAAGATATATATACAAAGATGCTTTTGCCATAGCTTGAAACAGGGTGGGTATGAAATGCATAATACTGAGTTATACAAAGGCCTCTTTGGGGTACTCTGCTGTTTCCTCTCGGTGTAACAGGGTGCCAGGTGCGCCCTGTGTAGAGGTAATAGAGATGTGTATTACAAGGGAGGTCTCTGAGGTGTAAGGTAGAGGGTGTCTCAAGGTCTTAGGAACCCCCTGGGTGTGGAAGAAGGCGAGGAAGAAGGCTCAGGCGCGCATCGAAGTGCAAGACACAAAAAAGAGTATTAATCTGCTAACGTCATCCGGGCATAACTGTCACCTCTCTTTCATCATTCAGAACTTTATCTTTTTTTTTTTTTCATAAAGCAACTTTCATGTGATTAAATTTCCCTGATATATCTCAGCCTTAGTTAACCTTAACGATCGGTACGCTCCTGACAGTAATTTCATTCGAACGATTTACAACGAACAACAGATTAACGTTAACCTTGGTTGATTCATCATGAATGTTACACGTACTGTGGTTGGGGGATGTAAAGACACATCAACTGGTCTGATCATTTCGTTTAGCCTGAATTTACATCACATTCTGCAAGGTTTTGTCATGTATATGTTCACTGGTTTGCGACAGTACTGTAATTATGATAAATGATGTACAAGTATACAGACATAACGTCAAAGGTGATCTATGAAACTCGACGTGATTCTGTCCAGGTCTTATATAAACTATTTTGTACATCAGAGACTAAAAACTTTCTTGTTTACGGGTCTATGTGGTCACATTTGGATATTCTGCGAGGGTCATTTTGTCATCCTTTGTCAGACGACACAAGGGAAAAAATGGCAAGCAGAGGTAGTTCTCTTGCTTATATAACCACAGGAAGAATACCAAATGCTTCGTCCTTGTTATTTCTCTGATTTCTTCTATAACTCAACTTTGGCTTCTAATTGGACGAACAATTACGCAACATTTCCCCCAAAAAATTACGTAGTATTTCCAGCATATTTCATAGCCACTAGTGCCATGGATGGTTCCTGGACTGACTGACTGACTCATTTTATTGCTATCATATCTTTCATTTCCGGCTCCTTACACACTTCAGTCTCGTGGGTTATTCTCCAACAGTATGTAGTGGGTCCAGACCGACTTAACCCTACTGGAAGGAATATGAATGTACATTAACTTGTAAGTTCACGAGTTCTGGTAGAGTATTGTATCTTCAGTGTGTGGGGTAAAGGACCAGATCCCTCGATGATGAAACCACAGTCATACCCGGACGCCTCACAAGAGCCAGCGTCTTTCCAAATGCTCGAGTGCAGGCAGTAAGGAAGATATTCTCGTCTCGGCGGTGCGGTGGACTGGTTGGTTTCCCTGTGTATATCACCTTTCAGGACCTGCAAGTGACAGGCTGGTCATTCGGTCAACAGGACGAGAAAACCGTGTCGTCTCCGTCGGTAAATATAGGTCGGGTTCGCCAGAACGATGTATTACGGAATGAATAGTTTGTCGTGTAAGATTGTGGCAAAGGCATCCTGTAGATGCGTCAGGATAGAGAGAGAGACGCAGCCGCAGCCCTACAGGGATTGTCAGTGTGGACCCGAAACGAGAAGTTCAGATGGATTTTCTTGTATTAACTGACAATTTGCAAGTGCCGTGTGCAAGAAGATTCAGCTGTTAAGAAAAGTTTAGGTCCAGTGGACACATCTGCACTCGAGGACTGCAGAGAGGTCAGCTCGGTAGATGATTGCAAATGCAGCAATTGTGTCATTTTGTAACTCGAGCCAGATGCCTGTATTATTGGAATATTGTAAAGGCATTGGATTCAATACTTACCATGGACGCATACCTTGTGGGACGAAAATATTGTAATGAATATCAAAATTTTCCAGCTCGTTTATGTATTCATCGTGCCGTAATCTTTGATTCGATTCATAAATTGGTTAACGAGTATTGTAGAATGTAGGTATAATAAGAAACGATTGACCAGAGGTAATATTTAAAAGAGGAGATGATTAATATAGTCACGTGATTCAAAGAATGATAAGGACATAACAGAGGTAGTAAATAAAAACATGGAAGCCTTGTGGTTGACATTATAAGAAACAGAGGAACTGTCAGTGAGCAAATGATAATCACTGACCAGACGGTCCAGGAATACCTTAAGAACTTCGTATTTTCTAATGGCATCTTAACTACCTGGTGGCCTGTAGTTCTTCATGGTAATCCGCGGATTATCTCTCCCATGCACGACATAATACGCTTTTTGGGGTCATATAGAATATGGGAGACTCACTTTATTTGTGGGGGCTTTTCATGGCCTTGATCCCCCTAATTCCCCTCCCAGTGGCAGCTCCTGATTAGCCGTGCACATGCAACCAAGCTATCTGTACTGCCGACGGATATGACACGTATATACATACGTACGGACAGATATACACACACACACACATACATACACACCATGCATGCAAATTCAAGCATACATCAAACACTTATACACACACACACACACACACACACACACACACACACACACATGCGCAAACACTCAAGCATATATAATCAAGCAGATACATAGACTAACCCCCAATAGTGAAGTGGTTAGCGGAGTGATCAACTCATCCAATGTGCCCTGGTTCGAGTTCCGGAGAGGGTGAGCATCCGGCTCACAGTCAACCCAGCTGTTCATCCTTCCCTTTGGGGCTGGTACGTGAACCGGTGCCTGGCGTAAGCTGAAGATTGTATACGTGAGTGTATACACAATGTTAAGAGATGGTATACGTCAAATTTGAGAGAGGGAAAAGCATGGATTTAAATCTCTCCCACATCACACAATTAGTAATCTCTTAAGTGCGTACAGAAATACATACTTATAAACAAAGACATGACACGTATGTTCTGGCATGCTTATGTGCTTACATTTAGACACATATAAAGATGTCAACCACGACCCCGTCCATCCTTGCCTTACATTTCATCTTTACTAAGATCTGATCTTTACGAGGTACTCATTTTTCCTCAAGATATCTAAACGTCATTAACTGTGCCCTAATTCCTTTTTCTGTTTGGTTAATTTACGGTCCTAAGGTGTTGAGATTCAAATAACAGAATGCCGTTTTACTTATATCAATCTTAAGAGGCTTTATGGAAGGTTTCACAGACCCAGCTTTTCAACTGGAAGGCTGGAGCTCTGGTGCGAATCTCCCGACTAAAGTACTCATCAAGTTTGCGTGTTATATAGGACTCAGTAAACCATGTTGCTTCCCTGGTTTCCAGATCTCAAGACAGCGTGATTGCCAGCAAGCAAACTGTGTAACGAAAATTTCTCGTGTGTATGCACAGGCACCTCGATCAATTTCTTCTGTTTTTGTGGACGAGGCATTATGTGATTTCCTTGTTTTTGCATACGTTTGGTTAATAGCGGTGCTTGATTGCTTTTTCGGGTACTACGCTGTTGCTCTAAGGGCGTGTTACAAAGCTTATGGTTCATCAAGGTTTTGATTATCTGTTTTCCCATCTTTTTCAGGTCGAGCTCCCAGCGAGTTGGGGGCACTGGAAGTTGCGGGAGGTGATGGAAGGAGTGACAGAGGCGAGAGGTGGGTGGACGGTGCGGAGCGCTGGGGAGATGCCCGGGCAGGAGCGCAGATAGGGAGACAGGGGGAGAAGATCCCCGTCGCGAACAGGAGGGGAGAATTTCGGGGAGAAGACAGAGGCGATGGGAGGGTCGGTTACCGCCGGAACGTGCATTTGGACAGAAGGGGCGACGGGGAGAGCGACGGGCGAGACGGAGGAACGAGCGACGGGCAGAGCGACGGCAAGGGAGACGCAAGGAGAAGAGTGCCCCTTCGGAGGAAGGGGAGACCCACTGCCAGACGTGGCGGACACAGCGACGGAAGTGGGGACAGCCAGAACGAAGGCTTCGCCAAGAGACGGAGTCACGAGAAGACGAGAGGAAGGATCCGAGGAAGGACTGGCGAGGGACGGAGTGCCGGGAAGGGAGAGACGACGGCAGAGGAGAGACGCAGGGGGAACGAGGAGCCAGGCGGAGGATGGGGAACGAGCAGTAAGGGTTTGGAGGACGAGCGACAAATGAGATGGGACGGCGAACGACAGGCGTACGCAAGGCACACGACAGATGAAGGAAAAGGAGGCCGTGAGGCGAATGGTGGAGTGAGCGGCGATGGAAACAACAGAGAGACCAACGGAAGCGATGCCGAGGAGGAGGAGGAGGAAGAGGATGAACGCTGGGATGGCCTGCGCAGGATGCAGGGAGGTCCCTCCCACGTGAGCACCGGTGGACGAAGGGATGAAGTGAGCGGGTGGGTCAGTGACGGGCACGTTGAGGCCCGACTCGGCGGACGGAATAAACGACTGGGCGACGGGCAGTTCGCCGAAGGACCAACTGGGGCCGGCTCGAGACGGGGCGCGCTCCGGAGAAGGTCGAGTGACGATGGGTTGATCGAAAGACGACTCGGCGGCCGAACCGGCGGACGAAACTTCGAGCAAAGGAAACTAGACGTCGGGCCGAACGAAAGCCAGAGACGTGAACAGCTGGACGAGAACACTGGCCAAAGGACGGATGAACAAGAGAAGAAAGTGAAATACGGACGAGGAGGTAAGCGAATCGATCCCCAAGTAGAAGGACGAACTGAAGAGCAAGTAGGTGGACGAAGTCATCACAAAGGCGGACGAGGCAATGATCGAAGACACGGACAGACGAATGATCAAGTTGGAGATGGCCAAACAGACGAAGGGGTCGAAGGCGGACCAACCGGAGGAAGTAATGATGGAACAGGTAGACAGACTCACGATGGAATGGGTGGAGGAAGTGGTGAGGATAGGCCAGGCGAACGAAACGACGATGGAAAAGGTAAACGAAGTGATGGACGAGGTGTTGACGGCGGAAGCCAAAGAAAGGATGGAACAGGTGGGAGATTCGACGATGGAAGGGGCAGAGGTAATGATGGCGGAATTCGAAGACGAAGTGATAAGGCAGATGGACGAAGCAGTGATGGAGCAGACAGACGAGGTAATGATAAGATAGACGGACGATATGTTGAAGCAGAGGGACGAAATGATGCCGAGATAAAGGGACGAATTAAAGAACAAAGAGGAAGTCGTGCCGATGGTCGAGCAGCCGGACGAAACGATGGTTCAGCAGACGAAAGTAGCGATGATCCAAGAGGGGGACGAAACAATGGCCCAGCGGACGGACGAAAAGATGGTCCAGGAGGCAGGAAAAGCGATGATCTAGCAGATGGCCTTAAAGATGGTCCAACAGGTGGACGAAACGAGGGTCTAGTAGACGAAAGAAGCGACGGTCCAAAGGGGAGACGAAGCGATGGTCCAACAGGCGGACTAGGGCTTGGTCCAACAGGTAAACAGAGAGATGATTCTAGAGACAGACGAAACGATGGTCCAACAGGCAAACAGAGAGATGATTCAAGAGACAGAGGAAACGATGGTCCAACAGGCAAACAGAGAGATGATTCAAGAGACAGACGAAACGATGGTCCAACAGGTGGACGAGGATCTGGTCCAACAGGTAAACAGAGAGATGACTCAAGAGCCAGACGAAGTGATGGTCCAACAGAAAGACGAAAACGAGATGATCCCCCTGACGGACGAAGCGATGGCCCAGCAGGCGGACGAACTGATGTTGCAGCGGGCGGACGAAGAGATGATACGACAGACGGACCAAGCGATGGTACAACAGACGGACGAAGCGATGCTCCAGTGGAAGAGGGAAGCGATGTTCCAGCACCCGGACGAAACGATGGGTCAAAAGGCAGCCGACGAGATGGTCCAGCAGGAAGACGAAAAAGAGATGATCCAACTGGCGGACGGAGCGATCGTCCAGCAGGTGGGCGAAGCAATGGTCCAACGGAGGGACGAAGAGATGACACAGCAGACGGAGGAGGCAACGGTACAACAGGTGGATGGAGCAATGGGTCAACAGAAAGGCGAGACGATATTGGATCAAGGGAACCAAGTGACGAAACGACAGGCAATCGAAGTGATGGGACAGAGGGAAGATCTAACGACAGTACATGGAAAAAAAATGATGGAAAAGACAGAGGTCGTTTTGATGGAACAGGCAAGAACAGTAATAATGAAGTAGACGGACGAAAAAATGGAAGAGGCGGACGAAGTGATGACGAAATTGATAATGGAACCGACAGAAAGCGTGAGGGTAGAAGAAAAGGACGAATAAACGACGGTAGAAGGAAGCGTGATGATGAAATGGAAGGACGAAATGACGATGGCAGAACTAGGCTTAGTGATGATGGGGCAATGAGACGACATGATAACGAAGGAGATTTTGGGAGAACAGACGAAAGCGATGACGAAACAGGTGGACGAAATGGTAATGGAAAAGATGGGCGGGATTACGACAGAAAGCCCAGGCAAAGTGACGAAGGAGCCGGTGGAAGAGGTGACGATGAAGAGGCAAGAGGACGAATTGATGGAATAGACGGAAAGAATAATGGAACAGGTGGACAAAGTGATAATGGAAGAGGTAGGAGGAGGAATGGTGATAGAACTGGCATACGAAATGGTGACGGAACAGGCACAAGAAGCTCTGACGATGGAAGGGGTGGACGAGGTAGCAATGGAACAGATAGAACAGGTGGTCGTGGAACAGGGGAACTAAGGGCGCATGGAAGAGGCAAACGAACTGGCGGTGGAACAGGTGGATTAAATTACGACGAAGCTGGAGAGGGAAGTGATGTCGGAACAGATGGACGAAGTGATGATGGAATAGGTGAAGGAAGTGATGATCGTCCAAAACGTGGACAAAATAATCATGGGAAAAGCAGACTAGGAGACGATGGAACAGGCGGAGAGAGTTATGATGGAAGAGTTGGACGAGGTGATGATGGAACGGACGAAGGAAATTACGATGGAACAGGCATGCAGAGTGATGTTGGGAGGGGTGAAGGAAGTGGTGATGGAGGAGACGAAAGAAATGATGATGGCGGAAGAGGCGAACTCAGTCATAATGGGACTGGAGGGCGAAGTCAGGCTGGAAAAGGCAGGCAAAGAGCGAACGGAAGGGACAGACGAGGTAATAATCGACCAGGCAGAGGAGATGATGGAAAAGATGGACGGAGTGGTGATGGAATAGGAGGGGTAAAGGATGGTGGAACCAATCGTCGAAGAGTCAGACGGAAAAGTAATGGAACAGGCGACCAAAGTGATGGTGGAACCAGTGATATAAGTATTGATGGGACAGACGAAAGAGACGACGATGGAACAGACGGACAATATGACGGGGAAAGAAAACGCAATGATGATGGAACGGGCAGACCAAACGTTGTTGGAATAGGTAAACGAAACTACAATGGAAAAGGCGGTCGAAATGGTGACGGAACAGAACAGCAAGTTGGAGGAAATGGCTACAAGCCAAATGACGATGGAAAGGGCGGTCGAGGTGGTGGACGAAAAGGTGTACAAAGTACTGAAGAAACGGATGGACAGTACGAAAATGGGAAAGGTGGACGAAATGATGTGAGGAGCATGCGCAATGATGGTTTAGACGGAGGTACAGATGGACAGGAATGGGATGGAAGTGATTTTCAAACAGGTAGAGGAAGCGATGATGGAACAGGGAGACGAAATGACGCTGGAAGGAATAGATTAGATTATGGAACAGACTTCCAAACTAGTGATGGAAAAGTTGGAGAAACTGACGATAACATAAGTGGACGAAATGGAGATGGAAAGGGTAAGCGAAGTAACAACGGAGCAGGCGGACGAAAATATAATGGAAAAGGTGAACGAAGTGATGGTAGGCGAGCCGGACGAACTGGTGATGGGAGAAGTGGAACCAACGGTGATGTAACAGGTGGACGAAACGATGATGGAACAGGCGTAAGTGATAATGGACGAACAGGAGAACGACATGGTAGAATAGGCGGACGAGGTGAAGATCAGACAGGTGGACGAAGTCGAGCTGAAACAAATGGAAGAAAAGATTATGGCACAGGTGGACGAAAGGACGATATTATTGAAGAAAGTGAAGGCGACGAAGAAGAGCAAAGCGATGAAGAACCAGGTGGACGACATCACGGTGGAAGAGGTGGGAGTGATGATGATGGAATAGGTGGACGAAGCGACGAGAAAGCAGGTGGACGAAAATGGGATGGAAGAGGTGGAGGAAATAATGACAGAGAAGACGAAAGCAACCATGACGGAAGAGGCGGAGTCACCGATGCCGTAAAGGGCGGTCGAAATGATGGTGGAAGGGAAGGAAGACGAAATAATGGACCTGGTAGACGATCTGATGATGGAAGAGGCGGACGAAACAATGGAACAAAGGGAGGGATCGAAGGCCAGAGGGACCGACGAGGGATTGTTGGAAAAGGCGGACGAAATGATGGAACGGGTGGACAAAGCGGTACAATAATTGAACAAAATGAGGACGAATCGGACGAAGAAAATGATAATGGAACAGATGAGAGAAAGATTTATGGAAAAGGTGATGAAAATTATGATGAAACGGGCGGACTGAACGGCGAAGATGGTGGAACAGGCAGACGAAGGGAAGGTGGAAGAGGAAGACGTAGAGATGATAGACCTAATGGACGAAATTCTGATGGGAAAGGTGGAAGCGACGATGATGGAATGTATGAGCAGAGTTATGGTGACCTGGGCTCTAGAGAGACGTATGATGGAAGAGATGGAAAGGGGTATGAACGAGGAGGCGGACGATATGATGGAAGAGACGAACGAGGGGACGAAACAGATGGACAGAATGAAAGAACGGTAGGACGAAATGGAGACGAGTTGAGCAAACAAAGCAGTGATGGAACAGACAAGCGGAAATATAATGGAAGAGGTGGAAGACGTGGTGCTGGAACAGATGGACGAAGAGATAATGAAACAGTTGGAGGAAAAGACGATGGAAGAGGCGGACGAAATAATCATAAGAGAGGCAAAAGACGTTATAATGAAGAAGATGAGGTCAACGATGATGATGGAACAGGAGGTCGAAGCGACGGGACAGGAGGACGAAGTGATGATGGAACAGGTGGGCGAAGTGATGATGGAACAGGAGAACGAAGTGATGATGGAGTAGGAGGACGAAGTGACGATGAAACAGACGGACGAAGAGATGATGGAACGGGTGGAGAAACTGAAAAGGGAATAGGTGGAAGAAGTAATGGACGAATAGATAGACCTCATGGTAATAGAACACTTAGACGAAACAGAGGACGCTCTGTTGAACGAAATGATGATGGAAAAGTTGGACAAAGTGATGAAAAAATTAGACAGAGCGATGATGGAACGGGTGGACGAATTGCAAGTCCAGCAGATGGAACAGATGGCCGGAGTGACGATAGCACAGACGGACGAATCAATGGTCATGCAGGTGGAAGAAGCAACAAAAGAGCAAGAGAACAAACTGATGGACGAAACGCCGGACGAAATAACGCGCAAGTAGGAGGACGAAACGGTAGAAAAGTCACGAAAACGTATGGAAGCGTTGACGAACAAAGCGATGGACGAACTGATGGACCAAATGAAGGAATGGACGAACGAAGCGAAGATGGAATGAACGGAAGAACGAATGATGGAATAGGTAAACGAAGTGACGATAGAATAAACGAACAGGACGGTAGTTCAGCTTACGGACGAAACATTGGCCAAGCGGACGAGGAAAGCAACAGCCGAATTGGCGGACGAAGTGATGGACGCTCAGACGACGAAGGCGATGATTACGGTGCAAGACGGAAGGGTAAAGCAGGCGGGAAGGGCGATGACGGTGGAACAGAAGGGAGAAGCGTTGATCACACAGGCGGACGAAATGACAGAACAGGCCAGCGAAACGGCGATGGATTTGGCGATGGAAAAGCAGGCAGACGAAACGGCAATGGAAAAGATGTAATAGAAGGCGACGACGAAGCAGGTGGATTAGCCGACGGTAGAACGGGGAAACGAATTGATGGACGAATAGGTGGACGAAGTAATGACCGAAATGTTAAACCTGGCGATGACCGTAATGGTGGACGAAGTCGCGATGCATCAAACAGAAGAAACGGTGGACGAACCGATGGTAAAACAGGACAGGACAACGGACGAAATGGTGGTAAAACAGGAGAACAAATCAACGGTCTAGCAGCAGGCGGACGAAACGGAGCTAGAACAGGAGAACAGATCAACGGCGGGCGAAACGGAGGTAGAACAGGAGAACAAATCAACGGAGGGGGAACAGATGGGCGAAACGGAGGTAGAACAGGAGAACAAATCAACAGCGGACGAAACGGAGGTAGAACAGGAGAACAAATTAACGGCGGACGAAACGGAGGTAGAACAGGAGAACAAATCAACGGACGAGGAACAGGCGCACGAGAGGATGGTAGAACAGTAGACCTCATCAAAGGACGAGAAACGAGCGGAGTAAACGGCGGGAAAACGGCTGGACGAATCGACGATCGAGCAGCAGGCGACAGACGGAGCGATTGGTGGGGCGAAAGCGTGGTGCGCGAGGCGATGCGTGGCCTGGGCCGGGAGGAGGTGGAGGAGGAGGAGGAAGAGAGGGCGAGGAGGTGGTGGCTCGCGGACGGTGAGGAGGGGAACACCACCGCCACCAGACCACGGCAGCGACACGGCAGGTGAGGAGCCCATCCCTCGCTGGGGCTGACTGACTAACTGTCTGTTGCCCTGGGAGTGTGTGTGTGTGTGTGTGTGTAGTTACACGCTTATACGCTACTGGGAGGGAGTTCTACGCTCGTGGGGCCTCAGTACGCGCGTGTGTGTGATGTGCAATTACCTGTTTGCACTGTACGCCCAGGGAGTTCGACACTCGTGGGGGCCTCATTACCTGTGTTTGTGATTTCCTATTTGTGCTGTACAGGAAGGGAGTTCTATACCCATGCCCCCCCCCCCCAGTACTTACATGTGCAATCACATATTTGTGCTGTACAGAGAGGGAGTTCTCCGCTCGTAGGGCCCCATTACTTGTTTGTGTAATTACCTATTTGTACTGTACAAGGAGGGAGTACTACACTCGTGGGGCCCCATTACTTGTGTGTGTGTGTGAGACAAATGATTGTGTGTTACAAGGAGATAGTTTCACATTCGTATTGCCCCATCTCTTAGCCTTGTTATCTATGTGGGTAAAGTACCACGTGTTTAGTACGTTTATACACAAGGAGGGTTGTAAGTATGTTTATGGTGTGTTGAGGAACGTTTGAAGGTCAGGGGGGCCCTTAATGGCGTGTTTGGGTTGTTCATTTTGCGTTGAGGTTGTCTGTGGCGTGTTGGGGTTGGTCATGGTTTGTTTGGGGATGTTTGGTGGTTAGTGGTTGTTTGTGGTATGCTGGCGATGTCCGTGGTGTGCTGGGTATGCTTCTGGTGTGTTGGGTGATGCCTGTGGTGTACTTTGGTATGTTTGTGGTGGATTGGGCGTGTTTGTGGTGGTTTAGGGAAATACCTGAGGTGTGCTGGGAAATGCTGTGTACTCCCTTGTGCTGTGAAGTGTCCTGTCTTAAGATTAAGGTGCGTTACATTGTATTTTTTTTTTCTGTCGTGGAACTGCGTAACGCCATGTTATGTTTTAGTGTCCCATACGTTGGTGAAGTGTATTCGTTCGTGGTGTGTTGTGATGGATCTTGTTTGTGGAGCGTGCCGCATGCTGTTTGTGGTATGTGTTTTTCGTGTGTTGCATTAGCAATAAAATTCACCTCAGCTGGTGACCTGTCAGGAAACACGCTGGAGGCTGTGTGGCTGGACACGACACCCATCATGAACCCCCCATGTCTGCTGTGTTGGTCTGGCTTGTCTCTTTCTTTTCTTTGGGCCACAAGAGGTTTTCACATTTTGATTGAGGCACTGCATTAATTTCTGGGTCATGCTAATGGCGCGGAGCTTCCCGGGGGATGGGGGGGGAAATGTGTTTATTATCATACAGTTATATATTATAAATAATGTCATTAGAATGAGACGCACGCGCCATTCAGCTGGGGAAACAGGATGGCCCTTAGATATAAGAATATGCTGAAGGTTAAGTGAGACAATGGTAATTTGGGTTGTTAGGGAAGCAGGGTCGTTAGGTCGTTTGCTACTGATACTTTCTATTGGCTGAGTAATGAGACGTCGCTTCTCTTACCATTCGCGAACAGTCGTTTACGTTTTTTGTGTGTCTTCGTGAACAGCACTAAGTTTGGGTCGCTGAGAGGGCTGACTCGGAGCGTTAGTGACAGCGACGTGTACCTGGAGACGTTGATCCTGGAGAAGAAGAAGAAACAGAATGAGCACGTCCGTCGAGCAGCCAGCGTGGACCGCCTGGCCTACGCCCCACACCGCTGGTACTACGCCAGGATGGCCAGACGTGAGTCTCCTCGATCTCCTTGTGTTCTTCTCTTACGAGCTTTGTGTCATTTTCTCCTCCCTTGTGGCCTTTTGTATATATATATAAGAACATTTTAATCTTGTTAGAAGTAAGATATATGTATAAGG
>JAUUDW010411751.1:0-12795 GCA_032361385.1 Panulirus guttatus | reverse complement strand
TTTTTGAAAACCTCTACAAATCTTCACCTTCGCCTCCACAAGGTAGTGATCAGACATCCCACCAGCTGCCCCTCTCAACACATTAACATCCAAAAGTCTCTCTTTTACATGCCTATCAATTAATACATAATACAATATTGCCCGTTGACCATCTCTTCTACTCGCATGCGTTTACTTGTGAATATCTCTTTTTAAACCAGGTATTCCCAATCATTAATGTTTTTCAGCACACAAATCCACGAGCTCATCACCATATCCATTCACAACACTGAATACTCCATGTGCACTAATTATACCCTCATCTGCCACAATACTTTTTTTTTTTATACTTATACTTTTTTGTACTTAAATCACCTGTCACTAATACCTGGTCTTCAGCACCAAAACTGCTGACACACTCACTCAGCTGCTCCCAAAACACTTGTCCCTTAAGATCCTTCTTTTCATGACCAGGTGCATAAGCACAAATGATCACCCATCTCTCATCATCCACTTTCAGTTTTACCCACATCAATCTGGAATTCACTTCCTTACACTTTATCACACACTCCTACAATTCCTGCTTCAGGAGTAATGCTACTCCTTCCTCAGCTCTTGTCCACTTACCAACCCCTGACTTCACTCCCAAGACGTTTCCAAACCATTCTTCCCCTTTTCCCTTGAGCTTCATTTCACACAGAGCCAGAACATCCAGGTTTCTTTCCTCAAACGTACTACCTATCACTCCTTTCTTCTCATCTTGGTTACATCCACATACGTTCAGACACCCCCAATCTGAGCCTTCGAGGAGTACGAGCACTCCCTGCCTGACTCCTGTTTCCCCTTTTAGAAATTGAAATACAAGAAGGAGAGGGTTTACACCCCCCACTTCCACCCCCTTTAGTCACCTTCTACGACATGCGATGGGATACTTGGGAAGTATTCTTTATCCCCTATATATATATACACACACACACACACACACACACACACACATATACTTATCGCCCTATAAGTCCTTTCAGTCCTTATAAGGTTTCTGTAGCAATCAGGAAGCTGGCCTTGTCCATCACTGGGGACCATATGTTATCACATGTTGCAATTTGTATTCATCCATGTTAAGAGACTGCAGGGCAGCTGAGTAGTTAGTTTGGTACCTTTTTTGTGGTAGTTGTATCATGGGCAAAGAAGGTCCTGAGATGTAGTGAATCAATGTTTGTAGAGCTGTTGTGATGGGTGATATCCACAGCATAAGCAGGAAAGCGTGACTCATGTTTTTCTGGTTAGTGTGGTATCTGATGGGCATATATCTGGTAGAATGATGTTTAAGACCGAGTTGGGAGGCTGTTTACTTAGTGCTTGTCGGGTTATTTAGGAGTGTATGGGTTTAGTCAACGTTATATTTGTTGGGCATGGGGGTCTCTGTGAGTCAAGGTTACTGAAGTGTAAGGCAGGGGTAGGCTATTTTTTTATACGTAAGGGATTTGTGTTTGGTTACACAATTGTTTGGGTGGCCAGGAGTTTTGTGATGTTGCATAGAATTGAGTGCAAAGCTTGTTAAAGCAGGACTGTATTGAAAATATATTTGTTTCACTGTGATGGTGATGAGTGTTTGAGGTTGCTAAGCAGCCACTGATTGTTTTCAGTGCATTATTTTGTGTGGCTTGCAGCTTTATCATACTTGTTTCTGAGAAGGTGGAAAACTTGGCAGATGAGACACAGTTCAAAGTGGAGCAGATGAATTGTTTGCAGAGGGTGCTGAAGATTTCTTTTTCTTGTTCAAATCTGGTGCCAGTATATATCCCAAGGGCATTTAGTTTGGGTGTTGTTTTTCTGTTAATGTTACCGCTGTGAGGACTGAATATCATGTGTGTCGTATGTGATGCCCAGAATGGTTGGTGTTTTGCTCAATGGGAGAAACTGTCTATTCAAAGTGACTGGAGGATGTGCACCAGATTTGGGTTTATCTTTGGTTAAAAATGTGATTGAAGACTTCTATGGAGATGCAGATATTCTGTTCTGAGTGAGCCATTGTTGCAATCGAGTAATGTACAGAGGGAGAAAAGCAAAAAGTACAGTAAAACAAAAACTATAGACATAGCAAGAGGATACAGCAACCCCACAAGCACTGCAGCGAGGTCATAAGTGTTAGAAAATCGTAATGGCAGGCTGCTAGTAATGTATTCAAATGCAGATGGCTTAATAATAAGTGGTGAAGATGAGATGAGAAAACTAAGCTTACCAAAGAGATAAGATCTCACCTGTTCTGCCCAGTGGCATACACAATATCAAGGAAGGAAAGAAAAGGCAAAGGGGATGTTAGCTCTCTTAATAAAAGATGGCCTTCCATTTCAAGAAAAAGAGGAAGGTGGTGCATTCAGATAATACAAGATGGAAAGATGAACTGTAAGGAAGAGATGCACAGCACCATTAATATTATATAATCCCCAGAGAATTCTAGCGATTCAGAACAAGCATACTGTGATGATACTATAAGGAACAATCAGGATGGTACAAGACACAGTGAAACACTCATTTCTTTGAGATGGTAAAGTACTGTTAATAGGGAATTTCAATTATAAAGACAGACACCAGGAGAATTTGGATTCTCATTGTGATATGGAGTCAGAGACAAAACTCTTTACTAGCATGGATATTGAGAATATTATATATGATGCACCATTTTGAAAACATTTTCAAGTAATGCTTAGGTTTAATGATGTGGTGAATAAGGATGTTAAAGGAGCAGAGAAGAGACAGGACCTAAATAGATCAAATCATGGATATTATGTAAACTACTTGAACAGTTTCTTTGGTAACATAGATTGAGAAATATAGTTTAGTAGTTAGGAACTGGAGCTTTGTGGTAACAGGTTCTTTGAAATTTATGGTGAAGGAGTAGGAACATGGATACCTCTAGCCACAAATGGTAAGAATAAAAGAGTGGTTTGATAAAAGATATCAAAAATGGAGGAGCGTTGACATGTGCAATGGCAAAAATACAGATGGTACTCCTGCCAGGCAACATTTGCAAGGTATAAGAGAGCAAGGAATGAGCTTGCCAGGATAAGAAAGGAAGAACAAAGAATCTGTGAAAAGCATGTTGTTGACAGGGTTGGAGAAAATCCAAAACTTTTCCATAACTTCCACAGGAGTCAGTTGTCAGTTAAAGAGCAGCTAGTCAGGCTAAGGGATTTAGAGGGTAGAACTGTTGAGGATGACATAAGGATATATGAGAAACTAGGTAAGTTCAAAGTTTTATTCACAGTGGAAGACACTATAAGCTTGACACCAGTGAAATGGAATGAGAAGGTTTTAGAAAATATCGGGATTATCTAGGAAAAGCTAAGGAAGAGATAGTGCTACTGCTGAAGCTGAAGTTAGGAGAATGTGTGAGTGAAAGGAAGTAACTCCTAACTGAATTAGGTAAAAAATAAAGTGGATTATGAGAGGTGAGTGATTGTTAGCACTTAAGCACCTGGCCAGAAGAAATTTGGTGAAAGACAAGTGTTTTAGGAGCAACTGACTGAGGATGTCAGCAGTTTTGATACAAAAGATTAGTTTTTAGTGATGGGTGATTTAAATGTGAAAATGAGGTATGTGACTGTTGAGGGTATAAATGTGGAGCATGGTGTTCCCAATATTATAAATAAAAATGGTGAACAGCTTAAGGAGTTTATGCTGAAAAGGACTGGTGACTAGGGATACCAGGTTCAAAAAGAGGGACATAAATGAGTATACTTGGATGAGTAGGAAAGATATTATGAGGGTAATATTGGAATACTTATTAATTGATAGATGTACAAAAGAGATATTCATAGTTGTGAATATCTTGAGAGGGGCATCTAGCTGGATGTTTGATCATTACCTGATTGAGGCAAGGGTGAGGATATGCAGAGGTTTTCAAAAAAGAGGAATTGACGAGCATAAGAAGAGGTGTGCAAAAATGAGTGAGCTTGAAAGAGAGGTGTGTGAAGAGATATCATGGGAGATTGGGTGTAGAATGGCAAAAGCCGAGAGTAAACAAAGCAATAGAGACGAGTGAGGAATGGGCAGTATTAAGGGAAGTAGTGCTGGCATATGCAAGGGAAATGTGTTGCATGTGGAAGACAGGAGGTGGGCAGATGAGAAAGGGTGGCTAGTGGTGGAATGACACAGTAAAGTTGCTCATGAAAGAGAAAAGAGAGGTTTATGGGCAGTTCTTGCTGGGAAGGAGTGTACATGATTGGAAGATATGCACGAGAAAGCAGTAGAAGGTCTGGAGGAAAGTGCAAGGGTTGGAAAAGAGGGCAAATGAAAGTTATGGTGAGCAAGCATCGCTAAACTTGTAGGAGAATGTTTTAGGAGGAGGTTAATATTTTTGAATATCTATCTGTATTAATGATGCCCATTCCCTCTGGGAACTCCTTCATGGGGATGGCCACGGCAAAAGATCTGCATAACTAGTGAACTCTAGTGCCACTTCTTAGCCTTTAGTGCCACTGGCAGAGGGCAACGCAGCGCAGTATTTCCAGGGGCTCTTACTTAATGTTCCTACCGACTACTTCTACCTAATGTGTCTCCTTAATGTTCTTGCTTAATATTGCAACTTACGACTTTACATAATGTTCCTACCTACTGCTTCTACCTAATGTTTCTGACTAATGTTCCTACGTACTACTTTTTTCTGTTGCTCCTACTATTATGCCAAAAGGTAGGGTTAGCACATAGCATTCACCACAGGAAAATCTAAAGTTACAAGGATTGAGTTGTGTGAATTAAGTGATGTCAAGTGTTATGTGGGACAAGGAGAGATTGTATGCTTGTGGACAGAATGCCAGCAGTCTGTGTGTGGTTGAGGCAGAAAGAAAAGACAACTGTTTGGGTCAGAGGGGTCCAACTTAACAACCACTAAAGTTCTGGCTCGTAAGCAGCTGTTGCTAATCCTCCCAATACCCAAGCGAACTGTACCAGTAATATACCTACCAATTACCACCTATCAGGTTGATTTAAGTAGTGTGAGAAAAACATGAGAACAAGTGGGAACATTAGTGAAGGGGATTAATGGGGAGTGGTAACAGGTTGTGATGAGATGAGGAGATGGAGTAAGTGTTTTGAAAGATTAAATGTGTTTGATGATTGGGTGGCAGATGTAGGGTAAGGAAAGTAGTTTGTTGAAGAGCGAAGAGGTGGTAAAAATCTTGTGTAAGATGAAATATGGCAAAATGGCTGGAATGGATGGCATTGGAATTGAAGTTCTTAAGAAAGGGTGTGACTGTGTTGTTGATTGGCTAGTTCAGATTTTCAGTTTATGTATGGATTATGGTGAGTGCTTGAGATTTGGCAGAATGCATGTATAGTTCCAGTGTATAAAGGCAAGGGAGATAAAGGTAGATGCTTTGACATCTACCATTTCCAAAGTCTTTTAAATTTTCCTCAACTCCTATATCCTCAGACATCTTGAATCTCATGTTCTTCTTTCTGATCACCAGTATGTCTTCCTTAAGGCGAGATCCACAAGTGATATTCTTTCCTATCTTACTAATGTCTGTTCATCATCCCAGAAAGATTTCGGGGATTCCTATGTGGTTGCCCCTGACATATCCAAAGCTTTTGACAGGGTGTGTTATTGGGGTCTCATCTTCAATCTCCCCTCTTGTGGCTTCCCTCTCTCGCTTTGTTACCTCATATCAAGCTTCCTTTCTGGCTGATTTATTTCCATGGTTGTTGAGAGATCAACCTTTCCCCATGTCTCTGTCAGTAGTGTTGTCCATCAAGGTTCTATCCTGTCCCATACACTTTTTCTCCTTTTTATCAATAATTTCATCTCTCACAAATAACAAAGCAAAATTACCATTTGCACTCATGTGCTGATGACTTAGCACTACATTCCTCCACATCCTTCAATTCTGCTTCTGATCTCACATGATTTGCATCTTGTTTCAACACAACTTTCTCAGTGAATTTAGACTTGGACAGGGTATGTCAGTTGGGTAGTTGATATGTGGTTAAGTTAATGCCTCCAGGACCCAGTTTCTACCCCTCTTTCAGTCAGAAAATCCTCACAACTCTCTCTCCTCTGCCTGTTGCCTAATTCCACCTCTTCACTCATTTAACATACTTGTTATTACTGTAACATTCACTCTTTTTTTTAGAAACCCCACATTATGGGAGTAGCTTAGTCCATCTCTTTGGAAACTGGGAGTCCTGTTTAGATGTCAAATTTTTTTTATTCTGAACAGTTGCTCCATTTATACAAAGGATTGATTTGTCCTTGTAAGGAATACTGCTTTCACATCTGGGATGGTTCTAGCTTTGCATCCTAACTTGAGAGAGTTGAGTCAAAAGTGGTCAAACTTATAAATTCTCCCTGGCTAACTTCAAAACTTGACCGGCTTGCCCCAAGCTGCAATGTTGGATCACTTTCCCTCTTCTGTCGGTATTACTTTGTTTTTGCTTTCGAGAGCTGACTGTTTGTATCCCCCTACCACTAGCTAGAACACTTGATACTCTGCAAACTGCTGCATCACATGATTACTTTGTAACTTTGTTTCACTTTACCTTCTCATATTTTTCCCAATAACTATGACCTGGCACATTTTAGAAGACAGGGTTTTCACTTCCTTCAAGATTTGTAAATACTTCTCCTTGTCTCTTCTTTTTCCCCTCTGTAATCCTCTTTATATATCAATTAAGGCCCATTTTTGATGTGGACTTTGTATGTGAATGGAACCTTTAAAAGAAAGTATTTGTTTAGTGTACCTGGTAAGTTGTACAGGGGGGTGGTGATTGAGAGGGTGAAGGCATGTACAGAGCATCAGAATAGGGAGGAAGAATGTGTTTTCAGGAGTAGTAGAGGATGTGTGGATCAGGTGTTTGACTTAGAGAATGTGTGTGAGAAATGCTTGGAAAAACATAGATTTGTATTTGTCATTCTTGGACATGGAAAAGCATATGATAGGGTTGAGAGAGATGCCTTGTAGAAGGCTTTAGAATGTATGGTGTGGGAGGAAAGGCACTAGTAGCAGTGGAAAGTTTTTATGAAGAATATAAGGATTGTGTAGAGTAGAAAGAGAGGAGATTGAATGGTTCCAAGTGAAGGTTTTTCTGTGGCAGGAGTGTGTAATTTCACCATGACTGTCCATGGATGGAGGGGTGAGGAAGGTAAATGCAAGGGCCTTGGAGAGAGGGGCAGGTATGCAATCTGTAGGGGGAAGTGTGTCTGCTGTTTTTGCTGATGACTCAGCACTGGTTGCGAATTCAGGCGAGAAACTGCTGAAGTTGGTGTCTGAATTTGGGAGAATGTGTGAGTGGAGGAAATTGAGAGTGAATTTGAATGAAAGCACGGCTATTTGGTTTAGCAGGGGAGAGGACCAGGTTATTTGGGGTGTGAGTGTGAAGTATTTTATATACCTAGGGGTGGACTTGGCAGCAATTAGAACCATGGAAGAGGAGGTGATTTGTGGGATGAGTGAGGGGGAAAAGGTTTTGGGAGCAATGAGGAATGTGTGGAAAGAGCAAAAATGGGTATGTAATGGAGAAAATTTGAGGAAGTTGTGTTTTAGGTACCTGGGAATGGACATGGCAGCAGATGGAACCACGGAAGTGGAAATGAGTCATTGGATATGCGATGGTGCAAAGGTTCTGGGAGCTTTGAGGAATTCGTGGAAAGAGTGTTTGTTTTCTGAGCGGGCGAAAATGGGTATGTTTGAAGGTATAGTAGTCTCAGCAATGATGCATGGATGAGAGGCATGATCTATAGATAAGGATGTACTGCAGAGGATGGATGTGTTGGAAATGAAATATTTGAGGAGTGTATGTGGTGTGTGGTGTTATGATCGAGTAAGTAATGCAATGGTGAGAGAGGGGTGTGTTTATAAGATGATTATGGTTGAGAACTGAAATGGTTTGGATATAAGTAGAGAATAAGTAAGGAGAAGTTGACAAAGAGGATATATGGGTCAGAAATAGAGAGGACAAGAAAGGGAAGACTAGATTGGAGATGGGAGGATACTGTGTAAAATATTTGAGTGATTGGGCCAGAACATGTAGGAGGATGAAAGGTTCGAACAAGATGGAGTGTATTCTAGCAAAGTGGTTCACAGGAGGTAACGTGCTCTCGATGGACTGAACCAGGCCTTACGGAATAGCTGAGGAACCAAGGAAAGGTCTGTAAGGCCTCCTACCTAAACATGCTTGCAGATCTTGCAAAGGTTGTTAGGGAAGTGAAAAGCAAGAGGGTTTGCCTCAATTTACAAGGGGACCGAAACAAACTCCAAAGTTGGTCTGATGCATGGTTGATGGAGTTGAACCCAAGCAAATGTAAATTAATGAGGATGGAACAAAGTGAAAAAGATTTCAATATGATTTTTATGATGCTGGAAGTTAGATTCAATGTTCATTATGTCAAAAGGACTCAGAAGTTGACATCATCCCATATTTTAGGAGAATGATTAAGATGATGAACTGGTTGCTGGCAAATATCAGTATGACTCTCAAGTATATGGATAAAGAAATGTTTAGCAAGTTGCTCAAATCTTAAATAAGGTCAAAACTAGAATGTACTTTTCAAGTTTGGTCACCACACTTACAGAAACACAAGGAACTACTGTAGACAAACAGGGAAAGCAATATTACTCCGGGTCTCTCCTAGAAACCACTATATAAGTCAAATATCATGTCTTCCCACCATATACATTTTCACGCGTCTTTTCTTGCACCTTAATCAAGTCATCTCACGAGGAACATGCTATTCCTCATGTGTTACAAGCGTTACAACGAGTCAGTTTTGAGAAAGTTTCGCTGAAGGAAGGCTGGTTCACGCTTCGCTTCCCCTCTCACCTTTGGTGACCGTCGCCACACTGTCGTGGGAAGTCACTCCCGAAATTAGTGAAGCCTGACACATGTTTTCTCTGCTGGAGTGGAACGTTGAACAGTCGTCCGAGATGACTCCCTCACTTGGCTGCGTGCGACACGCAGCGACTACGAAGCATAGTGAAGGAGACAATGCTATTGCCGATATATCAATGTTGCTATATGGTTCTAGGAGTGATTTTCAGGATAAGTGACTCTCTATATGCGGCTTTTGGGGAGGGAGGTTGGAGTGTGGTGTGGAAAGGAACAAAAAGAGCCAAATTGACAACAAACAAATCAGCAAAGAAATGCCGACCTATTGCCCACTTAGAAGAGCTAGGAAAAATATTTGAGAGAATGATTAATCTTGCGTTATGATGGCTCTCTGAGGAGAAAGAGCTCTATAACCAGAACCAATATGGCTTCCGAACGACTAGAAAAACCACCTCTGTAATCGAGGTCACTTAAGAAGATATTACGGTTACCAGAGGCCCTTGGGGAAACTACACAATCATTTAAAGGCTCAAGAAAACCTTCCATGAAGTGCGACGAGCGGTTTTCAGTATAAACTATTACAGTAACTTAAGTAAGCCTGAATTCACAGCGAGACTACTATGCAAATTTTTCAGTTATTCCACCAGCTCTGAAACGTTACTCAATTTTCTTTTACTATGCGGGGTTGCCTAAAGCTAAGTCCTATCGCGAATGTTGCTCCTATTTATATAGTTAACATTACTTTAGGTACGTAACATGAACTTGAACATCATTTACGCAGACGACGCCACTCTCATAGTATACTGTAACAATACACTCATCGAACACACCCACTTAATTCAGTCAGAGGTATTCGGACCCAACACCCTCGACAAAGAATGGAAAATAAAAGCAAACATAAAAAAGGAAATTGTGGCGCTAGGGAGAACAAAACCCAGTGATATAGTCAGAGAGAGTAACCGGATAATGCACTAGAGGAGCTGTAAATTCCTGGGCTACACACAAACAATACGAGGCTTGATAGTATAGGAAAGAGCCGCACGAGGTGAGGCAACCTTGACTAGCCTGTACAGATTTTGCCACGCACCAGGAGAACCAAGATTTTCACATGGTAAAGTCTGTGATCCTTCCCATAGTGTCATACTCCCAGATACTCTCACACCAAGCCTCCAACTTACGCGTGCTGAAGGTATATGCAGTATAAGACAAGGCCCTGTGATTCGGCACAAATGAGGAATACCCCCTAAGGGAGGCAGTAGTAAAAAACAAGGCAGAAACTAGTTAGTAAACATTGGAAACATACTACAGACATATTCAAGACCTTAATAACATCACTCCTATGGAACACACTACAGCCTCAAATCTGAGAGAGGCTAAGTTATCCATTGATATGTATATATATATACGTAACTTAGCAAAGTTCCTTCCTGAACCAACAAAAACCATCACTGCACACAAATACCCCTAGTCCGCCGGTGGAATATGAATAAAGTACCAACAATACGCATCCATCCAACCATCCTTACACCTCTACAAAACTTACACTATGCGTGTCTTCTGCTCCTGGACTGCACCTTTCCCTGTCCAACCTCTTCATTATCTCCCTCAGTCACCAACTGAGAGAAGAAAAAAAATCATGGCTGCTTAAAAGAAGCTTTACTTTTGGAAGCTCTTGGTTGATGGTGAAGCCTACTGGCAAGTAAACTGCTCCAGGGTTATCGCACTGCTATGCACTACAATATCTGATATTCATTCAGTTTGGGTATGAATTTTGTTGGGACGTCGATATAAGTGAATCATAGCGATTGTCTGTATCAGATACGAAGCAAGAGCCCAATTTGCGTTTCAATAAAGAACTCAAGCATCATTTTGAAAAGTTTTATTCCGAAGTCCGATTTAAGGGAGCTGCTGGAGAACTATTACCACTAAAGATTACCGACAATTATCGCAATTACAATTGATGATGATAGTATATACATATGTTCATATGAGTCTACAGTTCTATTGACACAATTATGAGCACAGAGTACAACACCTGAACGAACCATGCCAGAATAATCATTCGGTCTTACCGGCCGCATATATTGGTCACTACATAAAACAGGGAACAGCTTCCTATGTATCAAATTAATGATGCAATATTCTCCCAACACATGGCATTTCGTTATGATTTTGCGAATAATATGCTGTGATTGGAGAGGCCCGAATAAGCCAAAAGTCAAATCCAGAGTTGTTGGAGAAACCGATACAATAATACAATACCCAGAAGCACGTTGTTAGGAAAGGGAAATTCACGAAAGTAGTTACTCCCCATTCTTTGTCAGTACAATGAGAGGTTACCGACCTGACGATACTGTAAAAGTCAGACCGTTTCGGATCATTATCCACGGCAGCGGTTATATCTATTGAACACTTTCTACTTTAAATCCCAGATAGTCTCAAAACTTTAGTGGACAGTTTCTTTTCCAGTCCTTTCCTTCTTATTTTCTAGATGTCCAAGTTATTCCTAAAAGAGGTATGTTGTGTTTTGCCTTTTCCCCTCTTAAACCACGCCATCCTTTCAATGGTACCTTACACAACATTGGCCTAAGACGTAGCGTCATGTTTCAAGTAGAGACTAAACTTCTCTTTCATACACCGGAATGTCCGTAAAGATAATATGACTATAGATACGGCAACAGTGACTTCCCGTCCTAGGTTCGTCACGACGCTCCAAACAAGCTTCTGGACAACTTACACTGTTTCCACACGAATCTTTGTCCACTGGAGAATACACTAATCTTAATACTAATCCTTGCGTTATACACAGGAGATCACATCTCTCCAGGGCCATCCTTTGGCGATCTACCTTATCTCCGCAATCATACAGAGACGCTCTCGGGAGAAGCATAAAGTCCACACGTACAATGCAGTCCTCGGGAGAAACACACCAGTCTCCTCTCAACTGGAGTCGTGTATAGAAGACCATAACTATACACTATGGCTGTAAAGACCTCATTTTATATATATATGCTCGAATGAGGAAATATACACATTCTCCTTTAGGTCACTTTATTCTTTGATTTTTCATCGGCAACCAATATGGTCACAGTTCCCCAATAACACTCATCAAACATGCATATGAATGAGAGCCTTTTAGCAAACTACACATCCGTGGCGGCCACGTGGAGCCTTGTTGAATCTCAACGGCAGTCAACAGCCGAAGACGTAAACAAAAACATTGCAGACGATGCATGGACAGTGATGGCGCCATCTGTCACTGACCGGCACAACTAAGATCAGCCCAATTAGTGTTTTCTAAGCTGCAAAATGTTACTATCGGCGGCACGCATCCCTACGGGAGTTGAATATCCTTATTCTCCGTGTTCTTTGATGCCATATCGCCCGCCTTCCACTCATCAGCCAATCACGAAACCATTTCAGGAACCCACTTCAGCCAGTCAATTGGTTTCTTTGACCCAAACATACAGCTGTGCCATGAATCATCGAAACTATACATTCAATAGTTTGATTACCAATTCAACACGTCATATTCTATTCATGGTCACAATATACGATCACTGTGAAAAAGTCATCTACTGTAAGTCATCAATCTGCGATCAATCTGCAAATAAATCAGTTATAGATTATGATTCATATATGATCATCCCGTTAACATTCATCAATTATACAATTATGAATTTTAACGGGATTATTTTTTTATGTATGATGAGCCTGCTTATAAATCATAGATTATGTCTATTCATGTATGATTAAACCATCAGTAACTCATTGATCATAGGCTACAATTAGTATATGATTAGCCTGCTAATAAATTATAGCTTATGTCACTCCAATAATTCATAGGTTATGAGTTTACAATTAATGTATGACCGACATGCCCATAAATCATAGACTTTTTTAAAAGTCACAGTTTTTTTTTGACGTATGATTAACCTAGTAATCAGTCATATGTTACAAGTTACGGTTCATGTATGATCATGCGGTTAA
>JAUUDW010411641.1:0-12357 GCA_032361385.1 Panulirus guttatus | reverse complement strand
CAGTGATTTCAGCACACTTACATACAAAAGTCACTCCTTTGCACACCTACCAATTAACAAAAAATCCAAAAATTCCTACTGACCCCAAACCCCACTCACTCACTTATACATGTCCCTTTTTGTGAACCAGGTACTCCCAATCACCATTCTTCTTTCAGCAAACAATTCCACAAGCTGCTCACCATTTTCATAGGGAAACCCCATGCCTCCTGGTTATACCCTCCAGTACCACATCACCTACTCTTGCATTCAAATAATCCATAACTAATATTCAATCCGTGGCTTGAAAACTACTGATGCACTCACTAAACTCCTAAAACACATCTCTCTTCCTTACTCCTCTTATTACCATGTGCATAAGCACTTCAAATCACCCACTTCTCATAATCCACTTTCATTTTCACTCATCAGTCTGGAGCTCACTTCTCTATCTTTACACTTTTTTCACACATTCCCACAGCTCCTCCTTTTGAAGAAATGCCAACCATTCCTCTGCTCTCACCCTCACATATCTACTACCATTTCTCCATGCACTCTCCTCACTGTCATCCCATTTTGTCCTCTTATTCTGTTTACACTATTAACCTCCTTCATAAACATTTTCTTACTTACCCTAAAGTTGATCAATACTCTTTCATCCCATCTCTCATTTGCCCTCTATTTCAGCTCTTGTGCCTTTCTCTTAACCTCCAGCCCCTTTGCCTTATACTCCTCTTCACTCTATCTATCTATATATCTCTAACCCTTGTTCCAATTAGAACTCCCTCAAAGGAGTGGCCATGGCAATAGAGTCACCATAACAAGTGAACTTCAGTGCCACTTCTTAGCCTTTAGTGTCTCACCCTTAACAGGCCACTGGCAGAGGGCAACTCTTGTGCAGTGTTTGCTAAGGCTCCTACCAACTACTACCTAATGCTCATGCCTAAATGTTCCTACCTACTACTTCTATCTACTATTCCTACCATTTTGCCAAAAGGAATGGTCAGCGCATGGTGCTCACTGCAGGAAAAACTAGAGTTACGAAAAATGAGCTGTGTGAGTTACGTGTTGTCAAATGTTACGTATGACAAGGAGAGATTGTACATTTGTGGACAGAGTGCCAGTATTTCACATGTTAGTAAGAGAGAAAGAAAAGAGAGCTACTTGGGTCAGAGGAGTGCAACTTGACATTCACTGAAGTGTTGGCTCATTAAGCAAATGTCACTAAACCTCCCAATACCCAGGTGGGTAGTACTGGTAATATACCTTCCTGGTTGTTGGCTGCCTACCAACTGCACTCCTTCCCTGTACAAACAATCCTCACATCTGCCACTTCCCTTTGCCTAGCAATTCAACTTCCTCATTCCATCACTCACTCACCTTTCTCATCCATCCACACCACAACTCCTACATAACACACATTCAAGTAAGGCTTTCCCAAATAGCTTTCACTCCTCTTCCACTTCTCAAGTTATATGTACTCTCGTCCAATGCCACTCTTCACTCATCTCTCTTGGTATCTCAAAGCACTTAATATTATTAAACAATACATCTCAAAAGACCAATTAGGGTTGTTCTGAAATCATTTAAATGTTACCTTTTTTTCTTTACTGTGAAGGCACCGACAAAAGTATTCACTAATGCCAGGCTCTAAAACAAATAAAGGAGGGTCAAAGAAATAAGAAAGAAGAATATCCCCCAAACCCTTCACCTCCCCTACCCCTTTAAATTGGCAGAGAAAAAAAAAGTGAGAGGGTGAGAAACAGTATGAAGATGACAAGTAAATTTCTGAACCTCCACCTTCCTCATATCCCTCTCCCACTCCCATCCTAAATAACTTGAATTTCCTGATCAACAATGAGAAAAAGCAAGAAATGAAAATTAAGTAGAAGGATAGGGTTAAGGTGCATTTTAGGAAATGATGATAAACAGAGCATTACTTTTGTTTTAAACGATCTATCATAACATGGAGGATGGTTGTACAATACTACCCTGAGCAGTTCCTGCCTACAAAATACTGTAATCTGCAATGTATGGAGATATCAACAATCTTTAAATGGTTTTCAGATTAACAAGTAAAAGTACTAAAGAAAACAGTTTCCAACCTAATGATGTACAATTTCCATAACTTACCCTTTGACGATTCATTAACTTGCTTTCCTTCCATGGCTGCGAGAAAATGGCATACAAGGGGTAGGTGACAAAATCATACAAACAAACTCCAGCTCGGATTAGGTTTACACCAAGGTTTATAGCAAAGTCTCCCATTGTACACCTGAAAGACAAAAACAGTTATGTCAAAAATAGTGAAAACAGAAGGAAAAGAAAAACATAATAAGCATAATAAAATGTACAACCATCAATACTGTATGCCAATAATCCATTAACAATTATTCTTCATTCAGTAAAACTGTGCAATACATATGAAGATGCATTGAGAGTACAGTAACCTAATAACCATTATGCACTTAAGTTATCCAAACAATACACGAGAATAGCACCTAAGCCATCCCAGTAACTCATCAAGTTCCTTTACAGTTTCTGAACTACTTAAATGATGTATATATAAAACAAAATCCATACTACTTCACTAACACTGCAACACGTTTCCAAATTATCCTAATAATATGTAATGTGTGCCATCATGAATGCCCTTACATACAGCAAAACCAGAAGTTACAATTCTATCCTATCAACACACACAGAATAGCACCAAGACTATTTCATCAATACATTAATAAGTTCCTATGACTTCATATCAACAACAAGGCTGTTCTTGTTCTATGTTATCAACAGATGTTATCCTCAAAACAAAATCGTAGCACCATTAAGGGTACCTCTGCAACAAAGTTCCTACATCTCTAATGCTGTTCTTACAATATAAGAGCAAAAATGCCAAGGCTACCCACATGACATATCTGGAATGCTTTCTAACCTCCAAGTTATGCATAAGCTAAAGCAACAGTACTATAACAGTCATGAAAAACAAACATTCCCTAAGCAATCCAAGCGAAGCATCACCACCAGTTCTTAGTATGTCCTACCTACAATATAAACAGAGCCACAAACACCATTCCTATAACATATCAGGTGCACTTTCTGTTTCATCCAAGGAATAAAATCTGCAACTAATCTGTAATTATTAGTGGTGCACTAGCAAAGCTTCCAAAGATATCCCAGCAATGAGTTAGCAATATTGTTATTCCATACTCGTCCTCCATTTCCTATGTTAGCAAAGAAGTTCTAAGAACAGATGAAAAAATGCTGCTTTCACTCACATCCATTCTCTAGTTGTCATGTACAATGCATCAAAACCAGAGCCACCTATCTAAATTTAGGCCCCACTAACTTTTCCATGGTTTACCCTGGCTACTTTACATGCCCTGGTTTAGTCCAGTGACAACAAGTCATCCCCAATACACAAAAATTATTCCAATTTACTCTATCCTTTGCATGCCTTTCATCCTCCTGCATATTCATGCTGTAATCACTCAAAATCTATTTTTCTCCAATACTTACAAGAGGGAGAGAAGCAGGTGGACAATACTCACAAAATGGGAGAGAGGCAGGTGGACAATACTCACAAGATGGAAGAGAGCCATGTGGACAATACTTACAAGATGAGAGAGAGGTAGGTGGACAATACTCACAAGATGGAGACAGGCAGGTGGACAACATTCACAGGGTGGAAGAGGCATGTGGACAATACTCACACGATGGGAGAAAGGCAGGTGGACAATACTTACAAGGTGGGAGAGAGACAGGTGGACAATATTCACAAGATGGGAGAGAGGAAGGTGGAAAACACTCAAAAGATGGGAGAGGTAAGCAGGCAATACTCACAAGATGGAAGAGAGGGAGGTGGAAAATACTCACAAGATGAGAAAGAGGCAACTGGACACTATTCACAAGGTGGGAGAGAGGCAGGTGGACAATACTCACAAGATGGGAGATAGGTAGGTGGACAATACTTACAAGATGGGAAAGAGGCATGTGGACAATACTCACAAGATGAGAGAGAGACAGGTGGAGAATAATCACAAGATGGAAGAGAGGCAGGTGGACAATACTCACAAGATGGGAGAAAGGTAGGTGGACAATACTCATAAGATGGGAGAGAGGCAGGTGGACAATACTCACAAGATGGGAGAAAGGTAGGTGGACAATACTCACAAGATTGGAGAAAGACAGGAGGACAATACTTACAAGATGGGAGAGAGACAGGTAGACAATACTCACAAGATGGGAGAGAGGCAGGTGGACAATACTTACAAGATGGGAGAGAGGCAGGTAGACAATACTCACAAGATGGGAAAGAGGCAGGAGGACAATACATACAAGATGGGAGAGAGGTAGGTGGACAATACTCACAACATGGGAGACAGGTAGGTGGACAATACTCACAAGATGGGAGAGAGGCAGGTGGACAATACTCACAAGGTGGGAGAGAGGCAGGTGGACAATACTCACAAGATGGGAGAGAGGCAGGTGGACAATACTCACAAGATGGGAGAGAGGCAGGTGAGGGCAACAGTGTGTGGGACGGGCTACACCAGTAATGATAATAATGCGGGAGCCAAGGTCGTGATACTGTGATGTCTGACATGGGATTCGCTCTCATTGACCTTTGGATGGAGTGGTACCATGATAGCCGAGTACACGAGTGGTTCCACGCACCATGACAACTGGATATAGGTCAAGCCTACTACTGGTGGCTACACTCACATTATCTGGCCCACCTGGGCCACCCCAACATTGCACGGCTTATATTGGTCAACCGCATCCCTCCACGTGGGTCATCTCAACACTGGACGGGTTATACTGGCCATCCACATCCCTTCACCCGGGCCATCTCAACAACCATGTCATGTAACCTCACACATATTACAAGAAAGAGGGGCTCAAATCACAGAAAACGAATAACATCTTGTAAAGAGTAGTTTGTTACACGAATCAAATGCAGAATTTGCGGCCTTCACTACAACCCACCCTAACGACAGCGTGACTAGTGAGGTGCGCTTCCCCGAGAGTAACCGTCAACCTGGACAAGTGCGACAGCACTAGGTGATCAGATGCACAGGTTGGACCTGGCTCGTAAATTTCTCATATGATGTTGCAGAAACATTCGCTGTAAAGATTGAAACAGTCAATCTGGTCAGCGCACCAGTGTAGAAACTAGAAACTACCACATGCAAAGCCACAAGAATTTACGATCAAAAGTAAGAGAATCATGGTGTGACGTCTTGAGAATATGTTGGTATCGCTACCTCCCGACCACCTAACGCCGGCTCTTCACTCCATCTAACAAGTTCTCCCTCACAACAAATGAAAGAAAACAAGAGAAATTATACTGGACTTAATGTTTACAGATGATATGGACCTAATATATGACATGAACACCTCCGACACCAATGTATTCTGACTATAAACAAGTTTGGATGGTAAACCGTCATAACAAAGTATACCTTACCAGTCAACAATTTCAGTTTTAATTAGCAATCGGATCAAATGGTAAGATATAATCAATACGATATCTGCCTCACAATAGCATCGTATCACTTAAAAAAAATCCGGTATTCCACTGGTACAAAAGGTGACGTTGACATGTACACTCTCCAGACAAGTTCAGTTCACAATACTCTTATCGTGTTATTACGTTCAGTCGATAATCTTTCTTATCACTCAAACAGGAAAACTAAAGCTAAAAGTTTATATTTCCAGGTGTTCTTGAAGAAGTTTTGACAAGCCTTACTAAACGATTGCTGACAAACTGAACGGTGAATGCTAAGGGATAACATTAATATTTAATTTCTCAAAAGGCAATACCATTAGGACGAATAAAAACTACATAAACATCAAAACTAAGTTACAAGTACCGAGTTCAAAGGATAAACTCTATACAACATATTGATGTTTGTCATTAATCTAAGTACCAATCACAAATATACCCTCTTTGACCACATGGTAATGTTTCAATAAAGGCAATGAAATACGTTAACCCAACACACCAGGTTACAATTTATGTCTCCCTAGTGGGGAACTACAGTGACATGTTCATTATTATGGTAATATTCGGCAGGCTCTGCTCTAGCCCTTCAACCTGTCTTTCCCAGGAACGGCAAGGACATCATTAATACAGTCTACAGATAATAGTAGTGATACCTAAGGAGTTATCTCCATCTAACGTAACTAACCCAATAATAGCGTACCTTTCAAATGATGCAAATAATGTAAGTATCACATAACGTACAACTAAATAAATGTTTCATACAAACGTAAGACAAACATAAGACTTACCAACAAAGGTCCTTGTTTATCCTGAGAAAGATAGCGTGGTGGCTGAGGGAGGGGAGGGGCGGAGTCTGAGCCATCACCTCACATGACGTCATCCGCCTTCCCTTGCCTCTCCTCTTCCACCATCACCACACACAAACCTCTACCATCTTACCCACAACACCAGATACTTCAGACAAAACCGTATTAACATAATGTTATTTACATAGTGAACTGAAACCCTACTAACTACTTCACACATCACTAAGTACATCTGCTAAAATCCATTTCCTGGGCTTTCACCTCACTAAGCTGTTTGGAAATATCTAGGCAGCCAGTTCATAGCACAAAACAATTACGGTTACTTAATGGTAGGCTGTATAACAAGTATGGCAGAGGGCGCAGAGCGGGGTCAAACTTCGTTATTGTTGGTATTGATTGACTTGTGCCTGTGCAGCAGCAGCAGGAAGTGGGGCCAGTCAATGAAGCGGCTGGCGTGCCGAGAGGGAGGCCTTCCTCTCCACTGGCCTCATGATAAAAGATGGACTACACCCCATCATCAGCTCCCGGTTCATGATAAAGATGGACTTACCCAATCAGTGATTGGTAATAAGCTTCCAGAATTATCTGTGCAATACGAAAAGCTACGGACTGTACCAGGAGACATGGTTTATCGGACTCTACGAGGAGACACGGGTTATCGGACTCTACGAGGAGACACACGGCTTATCGGACTCTACCAGAAGACACAAGGGTTATCGGACTCTACCAGCAGCCACATGATTTATCGAATTCTACCAGGAGACACATAGGTTATCGGGCTACGGAGACACGGGCTATCGGATTCTACCAGAAGACAAGGATTATCGGACTCTACCAGACGCATGGATTATAGGACTCTACCAGAAGACACGGATTATCGGACTCTATCAGGAGACACATGGGTTATCGGACTCTATCAGGAGACACAAGGGTTATCGGACTCTACCAGGACACACAGTTTATCGAACTCTATCAGGACACACGAGTTATCGGATTCTACCAGACACGGGTTATCGGACTCTACCAGGACACACATGAGTTATCGGACTCAACGAGGAGACACACGGGTTATCGGACTCTACCAGGAGACCCATGGTTTATCGGACTCTTCTAGGAGACATGGGTTATCGAACTAACTGGAGACACATGGGTTATCGGATTCAACCAGGACACATGGGTTATCGGACTCGACCAGGAGACACATGGGTTATAGGACTCTACCAGACGACACGGATTATTGGATTCTACCAGGAGACACGTAGTTTACGGGACTCTAACAGGAGACAATGGGGTTATTGGATTCTACCAGAAGACACGGGTTATCAAACTCTACCAGGACACATGGGTTATCGGACTCTACCAGGAGACACAAGGGTTATCGGACTCTACGAGACACACGGGTTATCGGACTTTACCAGGAGACACAAAGGTTATCGGACTCTACCAGGAGACACACGGTTTATCGGGCTCTACCAGGAGACACATAGGTTATCGGACTCTATCAAGAGACACGGGTTATCGGATTATACCACAACACATGGGTTATCGGATTCTACCAAGAGACACACAGGTTATAGGACTCTACCAGAAGACACGGATTATCAGACTCTACCAGGACACATGGGTTAAAGGACTCTGTCAGGAGACACAAGGGTTATCGGACTCTACTAGAAGGCACATGGGTTATCGGACTCTACCAGGAGACACACGGGTTATCGGACTCTACCAGGAGACACATGGGTTATAGGACTCTACCAGAAGACACGGATTATCGGACTACCAGAAGACACATGGGTTATCGGACTCTACCAGGAGACACAAGGTTATCGGACTCTACTGGGAGACACAAGGGTTATCGGACACTACGAGGAGACACAGGGGTTATCGGACTCTACCAGGAAACACAAAGGTTATCGGACTCTACCGGGAGAAACATGGTTTATCGGACTCTACCAGGAGACACGGGTTATCAGATTCTACCGGGAGACACATGGGTTATCAGACTTTACCAGGAGACACGGGTAATCGGACTCTACCAGAAGACCCACGGGTATAGGACTCTACTAGACACACATGTTATCGGACTCTACCAGAAGACACATGGGTTACTGGACTCTACCAGGAGACACAAGGGTTATCGGACTCTACCAGGAGACACATGGGTTATCAGACTGTACGAGAAGACACACGGCTTATCGGATTCTATCAGAATACACACGGGTTATCGGACTCTACCAGGAGACACAGGGGTTATACGACTCTACCAAAAGACACGGATTATCTGTCTCTACCAGGAGACACAAGGGTTATCATACTCTACCAAGAGACACAAGGGTTATCGGACTCTACCAGGAGACACATGGGTATCGGACTCTACCAGGAGACAAACCGGTTATCGGATTCTATACTAGAAGACACACGGGTTTATCGGACTCTACCAAAAGGCACTGAGTATCGGACTCTACTAGACACACGGGTATCGGACTCTACCAGGAGACACACGGGTTATCGGACTCTACCAGGAAACACACGGGTTATCGGACGCTACCAGAAGGTACACGGGTATCGGACTCTACTAGACACACGGGTTATCGGACTCTACAAGACGACACATGGGTTATCGGACTCTACAGGAGGCACACGGGTTATTTGACAAAATATCTGTAGATAGGCGTACATTATCATATTCATTTTTCCAAGCCATCAGTTTGGTTCACGATAATTATCATCACCCTCCCTGACAATCCTGCTGATGATGACTATCATCACCAGACTCGCCACCTTGCCTGAAAACCCTGTTGATGATCTTTATTATCACCAAACTCATCACCTTCCCTGAAAACCATATTGGTCAGTTTTATCAGTTTATATGGGAGTGGCCTATTGTAAAGAATTGAATGCCGAGCATGTTGAGGTCCGACTGTCTCAGAAGGATCTTTATTTCATCATGAAAATGATGTGAATCTGCAGTTGCCAGGCTGCCTGTAACTGTTCTGAGGGCATTTTTTGTGCGTTTGCAGCTGTTCTATTTTGTTTTTGTGAGGGGTCAGAGACCAAGCGGGTGAGAAAGTTTAAAAAGGAGCATATGAATTGTTTGTTAAGGATGTCGGAATATTTTTTTTTCTTGTCTAAATACAATGCAAATTATAGTTCGAGGGAATTTACTTTGTTATGCTTTTGTGCAGATGCTACTGATGCGGGGAATGAATACCATGGGTGTGTCGAAGTGAAGCCTACAATGGTTGGTGCTTTGTTCAATGGAAGTGACTGTCCATTCAATGTAATGGAAGGTGTGAGATGGATTCGTGTCTGTCTGGGATTAAAGAGTCATTGAAGTTGTCTTTGAAGATGAAGACATTCTGTTCTTGGTGATCTAACTGTGTAATGAAGAGCTCCATGCCTGAAGTTGCTTATGGTGTGCCAGGATGCTGTGATGCAATTGCCAGGTCGTCTGCTTATGAAAAGACCTTCATACTTAGGTTTTCCTGAGGTAATGGGAGGTTTTAATAGGAAATAACTTAAAGTAGTTGGAGAAAGAACTGCTCCTTGGGGATCTCCATTGTAGAGTTGTCTTTTACAGGTGAAGCCATTGTGAGTGATCCTGGCATGGTGACTGGCTATGAAATTGGCCAGGCCAACCAATTTTGTCGTTGAGGATGGTGGTGTCAAGTATATTTTGGAAGCGGATGTGTCTAGGGACAGTGTTAAATGCTTTCTATTGTCACTAGTAATGTGCGGGAGTTTATGGTTGGTCGAATCCATCTAGGATATGTTTTGTGAGGTCGGTGTATGGAAGGGTGACAATGTTAGGTGTGAAGCCATGTTGTGAGAGTAAGATACTTTGTTTAAATTTTGTTGTAAATCAGTTTTTAACAGATTTTGGATACCTGAAGATAAAAGAAATAAATGGGAGTAGGGGAAGGGGAAGATGATTGGTTTGGAGGGTTCTGCGATTGGTATTATGTTGGCAAGTGTCTGGATGTAAGGCATTTTGTTATGCAGCCAAGAGTACTTGAAAATAGCTGTACATGCTTGGATTGCAAATGGGATATAGTATTCTATGTGAAAGTTAGATATGTTGTCCTGGGCTGGCGCAGGACAGTTCTTTAATGCTCTACTTGCAATGATTGTGCAAGTGCGAGTGAAGGGTGGGTGTGTAGCCATTTCTCAGTGGATTTTGTTTAGGTTTTTCATAATTTAACTGTTTTGGGGTGTGGCTGGTCTGTGGCTAACTTGAGTAGTGTTTCATGAGTATGGTTGTTTGTTGTTTCTAAGAGATTTCATTTGTACGAGTCAGGAGTGCTTAGTGAGTGGGGGCTGAGCTGTTGTAGTTAAGGTGGATTTTCTTTAATGTGCACCAGAGTTGGTTGCTGTTGGTCAAGTGATTCAGTGTGTTGAGGAAAGAATGCCAGTTTTCAGTTTGTCTTTCAGTAATGAAGTTAGTAATGGCACTGTTAACAGTCTAGATTTGTTTTCTAATTTCTACTAGTTTCTTTGCTTTATGATGTGTGTGATGTGGGAAACTATTTAGGTTGTATTTCTTTCTGTGTCCCAGTGGTATATGCATTTTACTAGCTCAGTTAGAGGTGCTGATGCAGTGTGAAACTACATGTTACAGGTATGAGAAATAATCTATAAGTAAGTTTTGGAATTTTGTTCCTATGTACTAAATCAAAGTGGTCTAACTATGGGTCTGCAGGCCATAAGTGGCCCACAGCTTGATTTTTTGCAGCCCACAAACTCTCATATTAATATATGGATTTATTGAATTTTAGTGTCGAAGAAGTTGGACCACCCTGTGCTAGGCCTTGAGTCTGAAAAAAAAAAAAAGGATATATATACAATTATACATAATATGAATTTAATTTGTGGCCTTTGACTTAGAAGTTTAGTGTTGAAGTGGCCCATAGTGTCGAAGAAGTTGGACCACACTGCATGATTAGACGGTCACGGTCCTGTCGTGTGACGGAGAAATGCGTAGTTCTCCTGCGCGACCGTGTCTCTCTGCACGATTCTTTTAGGCTGAAATGCTGACGTTTTGCAATGCCATCAATTGAGGGAAAGTTTATCTTCATTGATAATCACCCTTTGCATAGTAGGCCTTTGTATGAATTGTTGACGCCATGCAGCACAGCACTGTCAGCTGAAGGACAGGGAAATTATTGACATTTAGAAAGGCGTGATTTTATGCCAGGAGTTCGTGGTATCTTAGCGAGACTAGCAGTACGAAAGCTGGATCTCATTAGAGGATAAGAAACCAATTCGTAGTATAATGATTATGAAAACAGTAATGAAATAGTATCCCAGATTATAACGAGTGCATCCGTTCTCAGTAGAGGGCAAATCGTTGAGAAAATGGGCATTGGCGTAGTATTCCTTATCACGTGGCGTTTGCCTCCGTCTTCTCTTAAAGGCATAGTCGCGAAGAAAACGGCTTTATGTCCTATATAATGCGATGAGGATACCCGTTCTCTCCAAATGGGAAAGACGTAGAGAAAATGGGAATTGTGTATCGTCCTTGATGATGTGACGAGTTCATCCATTCCCTTTAAGGTGAAGATTTGGGGGAAAATGGAAGTTATCTTTAAGTCCCAGGATACTGATGATGACTGTACCTCATTCTCTCTAAACGACAAGGACGTTGAGGAATTCCTCTTGTTATTAGGATGAAAAGTTTTTTTTTGTCTCATGGTTAAACAAGGCATTTTTATGTTAGTCTGTGTAAAGATCGTATGATAGCGGGTAGGCACTTCGGCTTGATTGGTTAAACACTCTCTCATATATACCTGCCTTCTTGCTCGAATATTTATTATTTTCTGTTTTAAGTTAGAGAAAATTGAGGTGTCGTTTTCTCACAGGGAGTCTATTTTTTTTTTTCTAAGGGCAAAGGCTCACCCTCCCTCCTTTCTGCCACAGGAGGGAAGGGAGGGAATGCAAATGCAGTAGCGAGTAACCCTGAGGAAGGCGGGGCCGGGGCGGCGGAACAATAGGCCATCAACCGTGGAATTGTAAGTAAACAGTGTCTCCCGGCGACTCTGGCCTGTTGTCCTCTGTGGTCTTGAC
>JAUUDW010411530.1:0-12798 GCA_032361385.1 Panulirus guttatus | reverse complement strand
GGGGGATGGGTCTTTCTTTGTCTGTTTCCTGGCGCTACCTCGCTGATGCGGGAAACAGCGATCATGCATAATAAAATGAATTAATAAAATCTCTCTTACCCTTACATTACTTACTCAATCAAACCATGTCACACCACATATTTTCCTTAAACATTCATTTCCAACACGTCCACTCTCCTCCGTACAGCTCTGTCTATAGCCCATGCCTCACAACCATATAATATTGTTGGAACTACTATTCCTTCAAATATACCCATTCTTGCTCTCCAAGATAATGTTCTCTCCTTCCACACATTCTTCATCGCTCCCAGAACCTTTGCCCCCCTCCCCACTTTATGACTCACTTCCGCTTCCATGGTTCCATGATCTTATCTGGTGAGGGTCAGATGGGATGGTTAAGTAAGAAATGTAATCATCAGAAACATGGATTGGGGGTCTCCAAAGGCAGTGGGTGGGTCACCAAAGCCACTTATGAGATGACTACAGGGAAGGGTAGGGTGATCAAAGGCAAGTGTCAGGTCATGGTTTAGCTCACAAACTTTTACATGTTGACTTCTTTTGATTGGGAATGGATCTAATCTAGACTGATGTTTAGATTACTATTGTAACTGTGCTTAATGATGATACTTTCTGTAAAATTTATGTCTATTGTTGAATGACAAGCTGCAATTTTCTGAGCACTGTTCCAGTCAGTAGGGTGGCTGAAGTCATGCATATGCAGGAAAAGAGCACTGGATGCTTGCCCAGCTCATAAACTATGCTGATGCAGCTTATTCTTAAATTCACTTTTTTTCCACTTTGTTCCCAGTAAACTATTGCAGTCCTTGCATAGTCTGGTAAACACAACCATTTGAATTTTCATGCGAGTGTTTTAAAAGCAAGTTTCCCAATGTATTGCTGTTCTTAAATGCGGTGTTGATATTAAATTCCTCAGTATATTGAGGCATTCCTAAGAAGCTGTTGTAATACAGTCATATCAGAAGAGTTTTAGTGCCATAAGATTCCTTGGCTCTTGAGTTGAAAAATGTTTTTCAGGCATTATACAAAAATTTGTCAATGACAACGACATCTGACCCTTGCTTGTGGTCACCTGACACATGGCTTTGATCACCTGACCAATGCTTTTGTTTACCCGATCCATCTCTGATGATCACATTTCGTACTTGACTTTCCTGCCAGATTCTCACCAGATGAAGTATATCCGTTACATGTCATATGAATGTGAAAATGTAAAACCTACATTTGTTCATTATCAGTGTATTTCTGAAGATATGAATTATTATGAAAGCACTCAAATTTTCACGTTTCATTTTCCTTGTGGCTATCAGCATATTCATGAATCACATGTTCTTTTGTCATTTCTCTGCATACAATATTGTAAGGGTCGTATTAGTATAATGGTAACATATTTATGATAGCTAGAGAATGGATGTGAGCAGATGTGGCCTTCCTTCGTCTGCTGCTGGCACTTCTTCTCTAATACAGAAATTGGCAATCAAATATAAAAAAAGAGATAGATTTTGTCATTATCATTCAGTCAGTTTACCTTTGAATGCTTTGTTAACAGCACATCTGTACACATACATCTTTGTATCTTTGTCACACACTGTCATTTGCATTTTTCTATCCATCTAGTGCCATTTGGTGTACTGACTTAGGCAAAGCACTTAGATATATAATTTTTTCCTTTTCTTTCCATGTACTTTTACCTCTTCAATATAATTTCCTAAATTTATGCTTCTCATCCATTTAATGGCCTTTTGTTCCCTCTATGACTTTTTTCCTGTATCTTCCATTGTTTCCAGTCCTCACCATATTCTCCATCTTCATAACACTATCCCATCTCAGAAGAGTACATCTTGACTCTTTGTACTGCATACGTTCCTTTTTTTCGATCAGTTTCCTTAGTGCTCCTTATGATAGTCTTGCTTCCTCAACTTCTGACATATAAATCCTAAGTAAGTCTTTCTTTGCTCTACCTCTTCATTTATTCAAACCATTTCACCACACTGGTTTGCCATTTCTATAAGACTGTAGATGCCATTACTCCTCTTTTACAATCATTCCTTACATGATCAATCAGTCTCACCACATATTGTCAGAAAAAACCTTTCTTCTAAGCACAAAGACTCTCATCCATACAGCTTGTTGGGACTACTATACACTACTATACTTTTAGATTTATCCATCTTTAGCCAAATAAGATAATCATCCCTTTCCTACCCATTTTTTTAAATGCACTTCGGACCTTATCACCACTTTCACCTAATGACTTGCATCCTTGTTCACTTCCAAGTACTTTGAGCACTCAACTTCCAACAGGTCTTCCCTATTCAATTTTATATTTGAATCATTCTGGCTCAAACCTCCAGTTACACCTCATTATTATACTTTTCTTCACGTTTGCTTTGTATTTTCCATTCACATTCTGCCAAACTTTTTCACCAACATATGGACTCTGCCACCACAACTGTGTTATGAGCAAGCACCCCATGGTAGATAACCCATTCAGTTATGGAAAAACAGCATCTTATTGTCATCGTAAAGTCTAATCTGTTTCGGATTCCCTTAATAGTCAAGTTTGCCTTCGAGAAACTGAGGTTCTGTTCAGCTTGCAAAGATTACTCTTCCGAAGGTTATTTTGATTAGACAAAGGACTGATTCGTTTGTATATGGAGTATTGCTCGCACATCTGGGCGGGGCGGGGGGGAAGTTTCTTAATGCACATATTTAACACGAGCAGTGCGACTTAATATGCAATCACAGTATGATCTAAAACTTGATCCTCTTGCCGTAGGCCTCAGTGCTTAATACATTTTTTTTCTAATCCATAGATATAACTGTGGCTCGTGTTCCTGAGAACTGTTAGCTTAAGTGTTTACTCTCAGCAAGACCAGGCAATACGTATTGCAATCTATGGTCGCTGGCAGCTCAAGGTTGGGCTATGATGTCCATATCTTTATAGTGCCATGCTTTATGGATCTCTACTTTGTACTTCTTAAAGGTTAAGACATGCTCCTAATAGCAGATTTTCCACATTTAGGAAAACCTGGATTAGTTATTTCCAGTTTACAATTCTGTTATTGTATTACTCCTCTGTGTTTCATGGTAGACCTGGCGGCGCTTAGGATATTTGTTCTTGATCAGAACCTTCCAAAAAAAATGATAAAACATACAAGGCCAGCCTTCCGAGCAGTGTGTGAGAGGCGGATGCAGAGGGGCGAATGGTTTGCAGGTGAGTCAGGCTGGCCTTTCACTGAGCGATTTGCGGCTTTCGTGACTCAGTGATCTCGCAAGTTACCTTCAGTGGAATGCGGTGATACGTCCTGGTTTACTGAACTTACAAATGACTTCTAGATAATCATTGCTAGATTTTCTGATTTACCGAAACAACATAGCTTCTGGAGATGCTAGGGACTTCGTTTTAGAAAAGAAAAAAACGGGACATCAGATCATTATTTACTGAGGCTGTAACAAGAACTCTTGGGAAAATGGTTGAAGATTCTCAGATATCATTGTGGAGTATTTCAAAGGAACCCGATTTCATTTTTATTTTTTCTCAATTTACCTAATTTTAGGGAAGGGTGGGGGGGGGGGCGACAGTTATGAGATATTCATTATCGCACACCCACTTGTTATATCAGGTAAACGAGGAAGCTGGAATTGTTACGTTACTGGATGAATTACTTGCAAATGTGATGATAATCGTACTGGATATCATATACAATGGATACCGCTAACCCTTCAGACATAATAGTTATCTCTCTCTCTCTCTCTCTCTCCCTCCATACACAATAGCACAGGACGACGAAAGGCAATCGCAGAAAACAGTAAAGATCAAGTTACAACAATTGCGAAGAAATAATTTCACTTCACTATAAAGGAGTTGCTGATACATGGAACAAGATTGTTGATGAAGAGAGGTAAGTTTAAAGACTGAATGATGCAAAATAATGTCTTAGAGATGTAGTTCAGCGTGTAAGAAAGTGCCTCCCCGTACTGCACAGAGGTAGCCTACATAGGCACGTAAATATCACCTTTAAGTCCATGAATAAAGAGAAAGAGATGCTCATGAATAATCATAGTATATACTAGACCAAAATTAAAGTATGTATCATAAGTTTGGTCACCGTGCTTTAAGATATATGAAACATTTGTCCAACGACGCGCTACTAAAGCTGTATGTCAAGAAGAAATAATTGCCCGCGTTACAATCAACGAAACAAGAGGACACAGTTACAGTTTATAACTTCAGTCGATTAAGTATGATACAGCACTCTCCTGCATAGTCAGAAACCAATTACAGGAGTCTACATTAATGAAAGCAAGAGAAGTAATAAAAGATGCAAGGAAACGCTGTCATTACAAAAAGTATTTGCTGAAAGGGGGAAAAAAAGAACTGGAGTACCATACAAATGTTTATTTTTTTTATTTTAGTTCAAAGAGGTTAAAAGACGGGTTTCCAGTAACATGCAGCTCCTTTGTATACCTAAATGATTCAGGTGAGCATTCAGGAATTGGTCACTCAGATTATATTTTCGTTGAACATCTTTACAACAAACATCCTGAACACCTGAAAGAATCCACTTCACTACTATTACAATGCCTGTGACTGCTCTTTGCCAGCGATAGCAACCAGGGCACTTAAAAACTGGCTGTCAGTAACAAGAGTCCATGTCAAGCAAGTCTTTGCAAATTCTTTCACACACACACACACACACACCTAAATAAGTAGATAATCACAAATACAAAACAAATAAAAGACATGACAAAATACAGTTCGTATTCTCTTGCAATGACAATTTAACCTCAAGTTCTGTTGCACGTCACTTCCTGGAACCATATGGATTATCTTGATAGTCTTCAGATCTGATCCCAAGCATGAAGCCTACATTTCATAGCTAAAGATTTTTTTTTCAAAAATCTGAGGTGAGATTATCATTAAGATAGATTTACTTTGCCAGATGGGGCGTGGAATATGTAACTGGTAGCTAGGAGTAAGTATTAAGTCTATCAAAAATTAGAAAATGAAAGTAAAGGTTGCATGTGGGAAAGAAAAACTAATAGGTGGCAGAAATAGATACATCTGATATTATGTGTGCAACTCACAAGTTATTCAGAATGATTTGTTCAAGCATAAGCAATGCTATTCCTTTTTGTTTACTGTGCGAATATCATTCATAGAGGAACTGATCTTAGAATTATTTTCAGAAGTGTGTGTGACATTTTACCATTCCTTTTGATAAACTATGTACGAGGAACTTAGCACATTTCTTGTTAAAAATCTTCCTTAAGAATTAAGAAATAATTTAGTGACTCCTAGAAGTCATCTGTACTCGTTTTCTACATCCAAGGATTCCAATAATCTAGATAGAAGTTAATTAACTGCTTAAATGTGTATCACTCATGAAGAGAAGTATTAATCCTTATGAATATATAAAAAATATTTAATAAAGCTAATTCTTCGATGAGTAATACAACTCCTGATAGCAATATGAATGTGTGTGTGAAACAGGTTGCAGGATATCAAAGTGTTCATAAAACCCTGAGCTGGCCGAACAGTCTTGCGGCCGTGAGGAAGGAAACATGGGTCGTCTAATGGTAACTTCTGAGTAGTGGAACTGTCTTTCCGAATTGTTTTGGAACTATAAAACCATGACGGAAACAATGGATTCCCTCGATACTCTGAAGCAAGAACTGGAGAGGCTGAATCTGGAATTAGACCAGACGAGTAGTGAGAAAAACCAGGCAGCCCAGTATGGTTTAGTATTGTTAGAGGAAAAAGAAAATTTACAGTCGCGATGTGAGGAATTGGAGGCACTATACGAAAACACGAAGCATGAATTGGAAGGCACTAGAGAGGTAAGATAATACAGCAGGGTAATCGAAGATGGGTCATCTGCCGAGGCTGGTTGCCTGTGGTCGTCAGCTGTTAGGAGGGGGGCGGATATCCCTCCCTCCCCCCTGTCTGACATATTCTTCTGCATGATATTATTACTTTACATATTCCTATATGTTTTTCGATATTTATTGTATTCAACTCCCCTGATTGGTTACAATTTTTGTTGCTCTGGAGTTAGGATAGCGAGTAAGAGTGTCAGGTGTGAGGCGTTACCTGCGCTCCGCCAGTCTGCACTTCGTGCGGCATTTATACTATAGCCTGGCTGCTGGTATGTTTGAGTAGTATATGTTGGTATACAATTAGATAGTGGTGAATGGCAATCAGATTCATTGATTATGTAAGTGCAATAGAACTGTGGGGAGTTAAAGAACGTTGAAGAGTGTACAAGTATATGCACGACTGGGAGGACTGTCTCACGTTCCTCCAGTTTCAACCCCATTACATTGTTATTTGATGATTGTGTAGATGAACACCAGTCGATGTCCATGTGTGGTATATCTTTTTCCCAATGTGTCGCAGGTTTCCTCATCCAGAATTACAAATACTTGCTGGTGATGATTTGAGAGGATATGAAAAGGAACTGTCATATAAAGATAAACTGATTTTGATCATGGTCATTTATTATTAGATAATTTAACAGAATCAGCAAACCATGTGTGACCCACAAGAGAAGCATTACTTTTTCCATTTGTTGAAATTATCAATATGAAATTAATATTTTTTTTTGCTTATAGACAAAAAGTTCTGTTTAAAGCTTTTTAGGTCGTTTAACTGATGTTCCTTTTGCTGTTTTTTTTTCTCATACAAATAGTGAATAAGGCAATTTGAAAACACAATGAATAGAGAAGGTGATTATATTGCTGATGGGAAGTGTTTGTTTTTGTGGTTTTTGTGCTGTAATTTTGATAACAGCTGAATGCTATGTAGTTGAAGTAGTCGAACTGATAGGAGGCACAAGTGTAATGGTGAGATTGAATAGTGTTTCGTATTCTTTGTGTGCTGTTTATGATCTTTTGAATGGAAGAATTACAAAGATTAGGCATACACTGCTGGGAAGAGTTAGGAGAACATATGTAGGGCTGTAGTGCATATAACTGACATCAGAAAATTGACATAGGAATAAATTTGCTTAAATTGCTGATAACAGTCTTATAACACAGTAGAAAATGACAGGTTTATAGAATATTCTGGTGCAGTGTCAAGAAACATTGTTAGGAAAAGTATTGAGTGAAACAAGACTGAATCTTAGAGACTGGATTCTGTGCTAGAAATAATGGATATCATAATGATGGCGAGTGATTGTCGTCCACTTACATTTTCTGGATATCTTGGTGATGTGAAGTGATGTTCATCCACTTACATTGCCTTAATGTATTAGTGGTGGAAAGTAATGGTCGTGTACTTACATTTCCTGGATATCTTAATGATGGGAAGTGATGGTTATCCACCTACATTTTACTGACATCTTAGTGAAGATAAATTACGGTCGTCCACTTCCATATCCTGGATATCTTAGTGATGGGAAATGATTGTCGCCCACTTACATTTCCTGACTTTCTTGGTGATACTACGTGATGGTCGTCCAGTTACATTTCCTGGATATCTTAGTGATGGCTAGTTACGGTCGTCCACTTACATATCCTGGATATCTTAGTGATGGGAAGTGATGGTCGTCCACTTCCATTTCCTGGATATTTTTATTATGGGAGGTGATGTTTGTCCACTTATTTTTCCTGGATTTCTTAGTGGTGGGAAGTTACGGTGGTCCACTTACATTTTCTGGATATCTTAGAGATGGAAAGTTACGGTCGTCCACTTACATTTTTCAGATATCTTAGTGACGGGATATGATGGTCCTTCATTTACATTTCCTGGATATCTTAGCGATTGGAAGTGATGCCCGTCCACTTATATTTCCTGAATATCATGGTGATGGGATGTGATGGTCGTCCACTTACATTTCCTGGATATCTTATTGATGGAAAGTGATGCTTATCCATCTATATTTCCTGGATATCTTAGTGATGGGAAGTGATGGTCGTCCACTTACGTTTCCTGGATATCTTAGTGATGTGAAGTGATGCTCATCCACTTACATTGGCTGAATATCTTAGTGATGGGAAGTTACGGTCGTCCACTTACGTTGTCTGAATGTCTTATCGAAAGGAAGTGATGGTCGTCCACTTACATTTCCTAGATATCTTAGTGATGGGAAGTGATGCTTGTTCACTTATATTTCCTTGATGTTTTGGTGATGGGAATTGATAGTCGTGCACTTACATATTTTGGATACATAAGTGATGGGAAGTGATGCCCGTCCACATATATTTCACGGATATCTTATTGATGGAAAGTGATGGTTCTCCTTGCATTTCCTGGATAAATTGATGATGGCAAGTGATGGTCGTCCACCTACATTTCTTGGATGTCTTAATGATGGGAAGTGATGTTTGTACACTTATATTTCCTGGATATCTTAGTGATGGGAAGCTACAGTCGTTCTCTTACATTTTCTGGATATCACAGTGATGGGAGGTGATGCTCATCCACCAGCATTTTCTGGATGTCTTAGTGATGGGAAGTTACAATCGTCCACTTACGTTTTCTGAATATCTTAGTGAAAGGAAGTGATGGTCGTCCACTTACATTGCCGTGATGTCTTATTGATGGGAATTGATGATCGTCCACTTACATTTCTTGGATATCTTAATATTGGGAAGTTATGGTTGTCCACTTACATTTCCAAGATACCTTTGTGATGGGAAGTGATTCTCATCTACTTACGTTTTCTGGATATCTTAATGATGGGAAGTGATGATCGTCCACTTACATTTCCTGGATATCTTGTTGATGGGAGGTGATGGTCGTCCAAATACATTTCCTGGATATCTTATTGATGGTTAGATACGGCCGTCTACTTACATTTTCTGGATGTCTTGGTGATGGGAAGTGACAGATGTCCTCTTATATTTCCTGGATATTTTAGTGATGGGAAGTTACGGTCGTCCACTTACATTTCCTGGATATCTTAGTGATGGAGAGTGATGTTCGTCCACTTACATTTCCTGGATATCTTAGTGATGGGAAGTGTTGGTTATCCACTTACAATTCCTGGATATCTTAATGATGGCAAGTGATGGTCACCCACTTACATTTCCTGGCTATTTTGTTGATAGGAAGTGATGGTCGTCCAATAAAATTTCCTGGATATCGTACTGATCGTTAGTTACTGTAACCCAATTACGTTTCCTGGGTATCTTAATGATGGAAAGTGATTTTCATCCACTTACATTTCCTGGATATTTTAATGATGGGATGTGATTGTCATACACTTACATTTCCTCGATATCTTAGTGATAGGAAGTGATGGTTATCCACTTACATTTCCTGTATACATGTGTGATGGGATGTGATGGTCATCCACTTACATTTTCTGGATATCCTAATGATAAGAAGTGATGGTTATCCCTTTACATTTTATTGACATCCAAGTAATGATAAGATACGGTTGTCCAATTCCATATCCTGGATATCTTAGTGATGGGAAGTGATGGTCGCTCACCTACATTTCCTGGCTTTCTTGGTGATACGAAGAGATTGTCATGCAATTACACTTCCTAGATATCTTAGTAATGGTTAGTTACGGTCGTCCACTTTCATATCCTTGATATCGTGGTGATGGGAAGTGATGGTTGTCCACTTACATTTCATGGATACCTTAGAGATGAGAAGTTACGGTCGTTGACTTACATTTCTTAGATATCTTAGTGATGGGATGTGATAGTCCTTCATTAACATTTCTTGGATATCTTAGTGATGGGAAGTGATGCTCGTCCACTTACATTTCCTTGAAATCATAGTGATGGGAAGTGATGGTCGTCCACTTACATTTCCCGGACATCTTAGTGATGTGAAGTGATGCTCGTCCACTTATATTTCCTAGATATCTTAGTGATGGGAAGTAATGGTCGTCCACTTTCGTTTCTTGGATATCTTAGTGATGTAAAGTGATGCTCATCCACTTACTTTGCCTTGATATCTTAGTGATGGGAAGTTACGGCCGTCCACTTACATTGTCTGAATATCTTATTGAAAGGAAGTGATGGTCGTCTACTTTCATTTCCTGGATATCTTAGTGATGGGAAGTAATGCCCATCCACATATATTTCCTGTATATCTTATTGATGGGAAGTGATGGTCCTCTCCTTACATTTTCTGGATATTTTAATGATGGGAAGTGATGGTAGTCCACCTACATTTCCTGAATATCTTAGTGATGGAAAGTGATGCTTGTCCACTTACATATCCTGGATATCCTAGTAATGGGAATTTTCGGTCGTTCACTTACATTTCCTGAATATCTTAGTGATGGGAAGTGGCGCTCATCCACCTTCATTTTCTGGATATCTTAGTGATTGGAAGTTACGGTTGTCCACTTACGTTTTCTGAATATCTTAATGAAAGGAAGTGATGGTCGTCCACTTACATTGCCGAGATGTCTTATTGATGGGAAGTGATGATCGTCCCTTACATTTTTTGGATATCTTAATGCTGGGAAGTTACGGTCGTCAACTTACATTTCCTAGATATCTTTGTGATGGGAAGTGATTCTCGTCTACTTGCATTTCCTGGATAGCTTAATAATGGGAAGTAATGATCGTCCACTTACATTTCCGGGATATCTTAATGGTGGAAAGTGATGCTCGTCCACATCCATTTCCTCAATGTCTTAGTGATGGGTAGTGATGGTCTTCCTCTTATATTCATTGGATATCTTAGTGATGGGAAGTGATGCTCGTCCACTTACATTTCCTGGATATCTTACGGATGGGAAGCGATGCTCGTCCACTAACATTTCCAGGATATCTTTGTGATGGGAAGTTACCGTCGTCCACTTACATTTCCTGGATATTCTAGAGATGGGAAGTGTCGGTCGTCCACTTGCAAATCCTGGATATGTTAGGGATGGGAAGTTGCGGTCGTCCGCTTACGTTTAATGGATATCTTAGTGATGGGAAGTGACGGTCGTCTACTCGTATTTCCTGGATAGCTTAGTGATGGGAAGTGTTAGTCGTCCACTTACATATCCTGGATATCTTAGTGATGGGAAGTGATGGTCGTTTACTTTCATTTCCTGGATACCCTTGTGATAAAAGTGATGGTCCTCCACTTACATTTCCTGGGTATCTTAGTGATGGGAAATAATGGTCGTCCACTTACATTTCCTGGATGTCTTAGTGATGGGGAGTGATGATCGTCCACTTACATTTCCTGGATATTTTAGTGATGGGAAGTGATGGTCTTCTACTTACATTTCCTGGATATCTTAGTGATAGGAAGTGATGCTCGTCCACTTATATTTCCTGGATATCTTAATGATGGGAAGTAATGGTCGTCCACATACGTTTCCTGGATATCTTAGTGATGTGAAGTGATGCTCATCCACTTTGCCTGGATATCTTAGTGATGGGAAATTACGGTCGTCCACTTACATTGTCTGAATTTCTTATTGAAAGGAAGTGATGGTCGTCCACTTACATTTCCCGGATATCTTAGTGATGGGAAGTGATGCTCGTTCACTTATATTTCCTGAATATCTTAGTGGTGGGAAGTGATGGTCGTATACTTACATTTTCTGGGTACTTTAGTGATGGGAAGTGATGCCCGTCCACATATATTTCCTGTATATGTTATTCATGGGAACTGATGGTCCTCTCCTTACATTTCCTGGATATCTTAATGAGAGGAAGTGATGGTCGTCCACCTACATTTCCTGAATATTTTAGTGATGGAAAGTGATGCTTGTCCACTTACATATCCTGGATATCTTAGTGATGGGAATTTTCGGTCGTTCACTTACATTTCCTGGATATCATAGTGATGGGAAGTGGTGCTCATCCACCTATATTTTCTGGATATCTTAGTGACTGGAGGTTACGGTCGTCCACTAACGTTTTCTGAATATCTTAGTGAAAGGAAGTGATGGTCGTCCACTTACATTGCCGTGATGTCTTATTGATGGGAAGTGATGACCGTCTCTTACATTTCTTGGATATCTTAATGCTGGGAAGTTATGGTCGTCAACTTACATTTCCTAGATATCTTTGTGATAGGAAGTGATTCTCGTCTACTTACATTTCCTGGATAGCTTAATGATGGGAAGTGATGATCGTCCACTTCCATTTCCGGGATATTTTAGTGATGGGAAGTGATGGTCTTCCACCTATATTTATTGGATATCTTAGTGATGGGAAGTAATGCTCGTCCACTTACATTCCCTGGATATCTTACAGATGGGAAGCGATGCTCGTCCACTTACATTTCCAGGATATCTTAGTGATTGGAAGTTACCGTCGTCCACTTACATTTTCTGGGTACTTTAGTGATGGGAAGTGTCAGTCGTCCACTTGCATATCCTGGATATGTTGGTGATGGGAAGTTGCGGTCGTCCACTTACGTTTAATGGATATCTTAGTGATGGGAAGTGACGGTCGTCTACTCGTATTTCCTGGATAACTTAGTGATGGAAAGTGTTGGTCGTCCACTTACATATCCTGCATATCTTAGTGATGGGAAGTGATGCTCGTCCACTTACATTTCCTGGATATCTTAGTGATGGGAAGTGATAGTCGTTTACTTACATTCCCTGGATACCCTTGTGATGGAAGTGATGGTCCTCTACTTACATTTCCTGGGCATCTTAGTGATGGGAAGTAAAGGTCCTCCACTTACATTTCCTGGATATCTTAGTGATGGGGAGTGATGATCGTCCACTTACATTTCCTGGATATTTTAGTGATGGGAAGTGATGGTCATTTACTTACATTTTCTGGATACCCTAGTAATGGGAAGTGATGGTCTTCTACTTACATTTCCTGGATTCTTAGTGATGGGAA